>CABHPR010134423.1:16929-30613 GCA_902168415.1 Peromyscus melanophrys | reverse complement strand
GTGTGTGTGTGTGTGTGTGTGTGTGTGTGTGTGTGTGTGTGTGTGTGGTGTGTATTTCTTTAATTTAATGGATAAGAAAACTGAAGTTCTTTGGAAGTGAAGAAGGTCGTTTAAGAACTCCAATTAGAAAACTTCAAAGCCGGGGGAGGCAGGTGGCTCAGTTGGTCGAGTGCTTGCTGTATACACATGAAGACTGGAATTGGTTCTCCGGCACCCGCACAAAAATTTAGGTGTCGTGGTGCACACTTGTAATCCCAGCACTAGGAAGGAAGAGGTGTGTAAACCCTTGGGACTCAGAGACCAGTCAAGCTGGCCGATTTTATGAGCTCCAGGCCTGTGAGACATCTTGTCTTAAAATCAAATAAAAGAAGCCGCGAAGATGTTCCCTTGGGTAAAGTACTTACCCTGAAAGCATAAAGACATGAGTTTGACTCATCAGAACCCATGTAGAGCCATATGTGAAAGTGCTCGGGTCTTTAATAACCCCGGGACTCCTATGGGAGTATGGAAAGCAGGGGCAGAATCCCTGGAAACTCATGGACCGCTCAGGCTACTGCACACCGTGGCAGTGAGACCCCATCTCAATCGAGGCAGAAGGTAAGGATTGACATCTGAGATTGTGAGACTGGCCTCTGATTCCACCAGCACTGTGCGTGCACGCGCACACACTCACACATAAGCAGGCACACACGGGAGACACAGAAACACAAAGACAGACAGAGACAGAGAGGCTCAAAGCAGAGGTTCTAATTCTGTTAGTCTAACCCAGGAGACTCTTGCTCCACACTGTCACCCAAGTTGAACCCAAACAAGCCATGACCAAAGGATTCCACGCTCCGCACGGAGCATTTATAACTTCATCGTCAGCTATTTGTTGGGGAAGGCTTGCATGTAATTAACTTAAGGACGGGCTCTCCGTAAATTATACTTCAATCTGCTTCTATATTTGAATAATTAAGTTTAGAACATAAAGACTAATGAAACTAATGGTTAACCAAATTACTAGATTTTGAAAAATCATTGATTTTTCTCATTTGCCTGCTAAAATTAATTGATCTCATTTACATATACAGATTGCATCTGCTTTAGCTTTTAGGATATTTATCTTCCAAGTTCTTCCACCAAAGTTTCAAAATTCATTTACAAAAACTCAGTCCTTTTGCAATTATGCTCATTTGCATGGAAACCAAAACTTATTGCTCTCCTAATTATTACTGTTATGATTGTTCCTTTCATTTGAATACAATAGCCCTGTAACTTAAAGAATAAATTTTTTTTAAACCAGCCAAGAAGCTTTAAAAATACATATGGAAGTGATCAGCATAACACAATTTCTTCTGGTAAATAAGATAAATAAAAGCAAATTCTGTTACAAAACCCTAAGCAAACACTTTACGAAATGTCTCGTTAACAATTTCTACAACACAATAGCCAGAGATGTGAGAGCCGCATGACACTGAAGGCTTATGCTGTATGAAGAGAAGGTATTTCCTGGAATAATTCGTGAACAGGAGGAGCCCAGAGGGACTTCCAGGAAATTCAGAAACATAAGGATCCAATGATTGCTGGGAGGACTGAGACTCGTCTAATGGTGTTATCCAAAGTGCAGGTCCCTGCCTACACTGGAGCTACGACCAGCTTTGTTGTTTTCCCAATAAAATGAAAAGGGAATAGAAAACACACCGCAAGAACCACCCGGGTTATGAGAACTGTGTGGCAGTTTTACCTCCCCCCTCCCCTTTTGAGACAGGATCTCTCTCTCTAACCTAACCAGGCTAACCTAGAACTCACTGTGTAAGCCAGGCTGACTTTAAACAGTCATCCTCCTGCTTCTGCACCCCCAGCCTCCGTAGTACTGAGATGACTTGGCTACACCATCACTCCTGACTGTATAAATCCAAGTGTAACTCCTGGATGGCGGGCGGGCAAGTGGGCGTCTGTCTGTGCGACAGTGACAGGAAACTGATGAGCATGGTGACTGAGTTCTGTTCCTAGTTCTTCATGAATTGGGGAGCAACAGGGAGGGCTCCTTGGAACTTGATTGGCTAATACAGCAATCCAGGCAGGAGAAGAGGGAAGGGACTGGGCATTGGTGCTATGGGTGGATCGGACAGCTCAAGACTTTACCTAGATTCCAGAAATCATACTTGTGAAAACTCATGTGGTAGTTTGAAAAAAAGAATGCCCCTCATAGTGAGTGGCACTATTAGGGGGTGTGGCTTTGTGGGAGTAGGTGTGGCCTTGTTGGAGGAAGTGTGTCTCCTGGGGTGGTGGGCAGGCTTTGAGGTCTCCTGTGCTCAAGCTACACCCAGTGTGGAACACAGACTCCTGCTGCTGCCTGCCAATCCAGATGTAGAATTCTCAGCTCCTTCTCCAGGACCACATCTACCTGCATGCTGCCATGTCCTGCCATGTTGATAATGGACTAAACCTCTGAACTGTAAGCCAGCTTCAATTAAATGTTTCCTCTTATAAGACTTGCCATGGTCATGGTGTCTCTTCATGGCGACAGAATCCCTAGGTAAGACAACTGGCGACTGGTTAAAGGTGAATTCAGAAGTGATGACTGGGATACAAGAACTGCCTTTGGCTTCCAGCTTGAGGAAATCCGTGGGAGGGGGAGAAAGATGCCGGATCTGAAGTACACCTGGGGCAGGCCTGGAGACAAGAAGATAGACCTGTTTACTGAAGTTCATATGCCACATCCAGAGATAATAAAGTCCATTGCAAACATGCTATGGGACATAGAAGCAGGCCCACAAGGCACTGGTGATCAATGGGACCATATGGTGTCCATTAAGAACTGGCTCGGTGAAGGGTTCACTCCATGTTGTCTCATCCATCTCTCACAGTGGATCTGCAAGAAGTGAGACCCTAAGTCATATAGCCGGTGAAGTGGGGTTCTACTTCACCTGACTCTAACTACTCTATCTCCATCACTCCCAAAGGCTGGAACTTGCAGCTTGATCAATAACAAGAGAAGAGCAGAAACCAGAGTCGATAGCTTGTCCTAAAACTGTCTCCACCCAGAACTTTCCATTTACTGGACAGGGAGATGTCCACAGGCTCTGAATGCGTGACCACTTCCGTTTCTGGATTGCAGGCTAAAAGCCACAGTAGTTGCCAGGTATGCTGACCAAGCTCCTCATTTGGCAGGTGTCAAGAGTTTCTTCTGTGTCACACACTACAGGGAGATGACCTAAAATGCCTTAAAATTTTTAATATAATGTAGTATACAACCACATGTAAAGTAATAAAACCACTGGAATTGTGTCTGGTTATGGGATTTTAAATACTGACCATATTTAATACTTTAATATGATTTTCCATTCACACACACTCAGAGGCGCGCGCACACACACACACACACACACACACACACACACACACACACCCCACTCCCCAGTGGCAAGACATCCCTGCTACCATCTGCTTCAAGAGTGTGTCTTAGGAACCTAGCTCTCATCTCCCATGCTTCCTAGAGGCATCATCTCCTCCCATTTCTAACTGTGCATGTTCAGAGATGGGGTTTAAGAGGCTATGTGAGAGGCTAGAGAGATGGGTCTATAGTCAAGTCTATAGTCAAGGGCACTGTTACTCTTGAAAAGGACCTGAGTTTGGTCTCCAGTAACATCCTCTTCTGGCCTGTGAATGGACAGATGGATGGGGATACAGACACACACACACATACACACACACACACACACACGAGAGAGAGAGAGAGAGAGAGAGAGAGAGAGAGAGAGAGAGACAGAGAGACACAGAGAGACACAGAGAGACACAGAGAGACACAGACTGACAGAGAAAACCCATGTGAATTTGATCTTTCTTTGCCTGTCCCATCTCAATTCAGGTGGACGCCTATGTAGGTCTATCCATTTCTTAAAGAGAGCATTTTTGATCCCCAGATGAATATTTCTAAAAGTTCATTTCCAGCAGTAAAGCCTTCATTAATTCAGGGCAGCCCTCTATCCAAGGCAGCTACATAAGGTCAACATGTTTAAATCTATGTGAAGGTATTCAAAGGCAATCGTGGAGCAAAGGCTTGAGAAACTGGAAGCCTAGACAGGCATGCCCAGAGGGACCAGCCCCTAGCACCCTGTAGTCCTCTATCAGCAAGGTAATGATAAGAGAAACCAGGAATCAGAGTAGAAACACAGGGTCTCTTGAAGGTTTTGTTTTCATTTTTAAGACATGGTCTCACCATGTAGATCAAGCTTCCTTTAAGCTCACAAAGGCCCACCTGCTTCTGCCTCCATCCCCCAGTCTCCATGGGGTCTCTTGGAGAGAGGGCCCACTAACACCCAGCCTGTCCATCGGAACTTGAGAAAGGTAGTCAACAAAAGTACAAGTTTTTGCTAATTTTAAGGCCTTAAAATTAAGAATACAGAAAGGCCACAAGTAGAGGGTGGGGGTGCGATTAAATACCCCCTAAAGGAAGATGAGCTTGTGCTGTTTGCTCTCAAGGCAAGATGCATTTCCTGGGAATCAAGAGAGCTATTCTTCCCACAAGAGGAGGAAATCAGTCCATCAGGAGAATGGCTAACTTCAGAAGTCTGTGCATGGCCTGTGTCTGCCAGGGTCCTGAAGGGGTCAGAACCACAAAACCGCCACGTGTAGGGTAAACACAATACACTGTTAACTGGCCGGGAAAGGGTTAACTGCTATGCCGGAAAAACACGTAGCTAATGCCAGGAGCTCTGGGTCAGCACATAAGGAAAGCACTTAGAAGCTTCCAGAAGCTTGAGAACAAATGGATTCCTGGCACCCCACTCCCACTTCTACGATTAACCAAGATGTGGTCAGTGTCATGGATCCTGTTCTCTTCACCCTCTGAAGATGATTGGTCATGTTCATTATATTTTCTGGAAAACATTCAAAATCCCATCACAGAAGATGAGCCTTTCTTCTTCTTTAGTTCTACCACGGTTCCTGTGAATACCCTTACAGAAAAGAATTCCCTTACTTCCTTCTACATGAAGCCACCTCCTTTCCTTTCTATGATGTGTGGCCATCGAGAATCCCCATCCCCTCGCCACCTCCAAGAAGGGGCTCACAGGGCCCTGCCACATACTGCTGATCCATTCGCAGCTAACAGAGTCTGGGAGAGGGAGAAGCATCCCATCTGGTTGTCTACCTAGCGAGTGCAACAGGGTTCTACTGAAGAGTTCCAAACCCAGGGTCACACAGATGGCCCTAGTTAAACTCTGTGGGACAGAAAACAAAACAAAAAGTCATGAATATGGGAGAGATTTGTGAGGAGGAAGGGTGTGGGCAGGCATGGAGGGTGAATAGGGGGTTGGGAGATGGTTAACCAGAATATATAATATATGTATATAAAATTGTCAAAGAACAAAATTTATTGACATAAAATAAGAACTTTGCCTGGCCTCCTCTTCTGACACGAGACCCCAGGGGCTGTCCCCTCAATTCTCAGAAATAAATCTGTGCGTCGTTTTCCTGAGCGGGAACACCCAGCCAGTGGTCAGTTCTGCTGTGTCGGCAGCCTGGAAGCCATGGTCTGAAAGCTACCCAGGAGCCACCCTGCCACACCCACATGTACCCCTCTGCTCTGACGTCAGTCACAGCTCTGGATGAAGACAAGATGCAGGACTCGGCTCCAATGCCACCCAAACAGTGTGTCTTTGCCTTCTGGGGTTCAGTACTGGACTCTGCGTCTTCTGAGCACCCTCAGCCTCTATGCAAGCTTTGGAAACCCGCCTGAGTGAAAGCTCCAGGACTGTAGAACTGGAAAGAGTCAAGGCCAGAGAAAAATCTCAGGGGGTTCTACTCCTCACTGTTGGGGTCGTGAGGGCCTAGTTGGGAAGTAATTTCAGTGCTTAACCTAGCATCTGCTGGTTTGGGACAAACTGGGCACTTTGGTTTCCTTACCCTGGTCCACAGGAGCCAGAAGACGAAACAGACCTGCTCATACTTGCTCTCACCAGTGGGCAGCAGCGCCAGACTGTGATCCTCAGTGTGCCCCTCACTGCAGGGCAGGTTTTAAAACAGCAAAAGAGACTCCAGACTCATGACAGGCATTTCCAAGGCACAGGTCCCAAAAGGTCCCAAAGATTCACTATGTTCTTTTGCCCATTGCAGATATCCCTGAAACTTGCTGTTTTCCATCTATAAATGCCATCTGAACAATCACGTAACATCCCTGCAGAAATCCTACCCAGAAGCAGTGATGTATCATTTATAACAGCTATGGAGCTTGATGTCAACAAAATGTGGTTCTCTTCTCACAGGCTGTGTGATCTTGGGCAAGCCACAAAGAACACGATCTTCTGGTTTGTACAATGAGATAAAGAGAGGATAATTCTCAAAGATTTTCCTCATGAGACTCTGGTGGTACAATGGCTGCAAAAGTCATCTAGAAAGATCATAGATTGGCAATAACTTTGAACAATCTATCCTCCCTATGAGTCATTTGCGTATGTGTGCACATGTACATACAGGTGGAGGCCAGAGGAGAACATCAGTTGTCCTGTTCTACCTCTCTACTTTAGACCATCAAGACAGGCTCTCACTGACCCTGGAGATATCCTGGCAGCCAGCATCCAAGCAATCCTTCCTCCTGTCTCTGCCTCCCAAAGTCCAAGGATTGCAGACACAGATAGCCACGGCTTCTCACATGTGCCCTTGGGTTTGAACTCAGATCCTCATGCGTGCACAACAAATATTCTTACCTACCGAGTCATCCCTACAGCCTTCTTCAAATAGTTTAATAGTTGTCATTTGGGCTTCAAGATTGTAGGCATGGCCAGAGGAGCGAGGAGGGGGATAACAAAAATGAATAGCATTTGGGAAGGTGTAGGAGTTATTTTTCTCAACGTTGAGCCCACACATCTGAGAAGACCCAGCTTAAGGAAGGAAAGATATTTTTTTTGGACTGATAGTCTGAGGTAAAACAGTCCGTCATGGCCAGGAAGGCATGGAGGTCAGGGCTCCATCAACCATGACAGGTGCCTACAATCTCTCTTAAGTTACCACAGATCAGAAAACAGAGTAGATGGGAAGCAAATCTATTTATCTGGGGTATAATTCAAGGCCCACCCCTAATGACTAATTTCCTCCTATGAGGCTCCACCTCCTAAGGCTTCCACAACCTCTCAGAACAGCACCATGCTCTGGGGGCGAAGTGTCCAAACACATGAGACTGTGGGGACAATTTCACATTCAAGCCATGAGACATGATGAACAGAGCCTGGTAGGGTTGGCCCACTGGAGAACCTTGACTGAAAGGAAACTATCTGAAGACCCAATAGGAGACAGCCATGACTGCTCCTATGGCTCCAACTAGTGCCCTGCCTCTTGAGTAGTTCTTCAGTTTCTGTCTTTAGGGACACAAGGAAACAGACACACGCAAAGCCCACAAGCTTTGACACATGTCCGTAGACAAGAGCCAGAACTGGGACAAGCTCTCTAGGGTTGATCCCATTCTTGTGTAAAGACATCTTAAAGACGGACTAGCAGGCCCTGTGGAAGAGGAAGCAGGAGTGGAGGAGACAAAGGGGATGGGAGACACCAGGTGAACAAAACCCTCTGAAATAAGTCAGTCAAGGTCCTATGAACCCCCATGCTGAAGCCGCAAGCACAGGGCCTAATCAGGTCTGCACCAGGTCTCCTATACTATAGCTTTCAGTTTAGTGCTTTTATGGGACTCCCGAATTTGTGAACAAGTGGGTCTCTGATTCTTTTTTAACTTGATTCTTTGTAAATTTTACATCATGCATCCCAACCCCTCTCATCTCCCTGTCCCCTGGCTTCTGCCCTCTGCCCTTGCAACCTCCCCCCAAAACAATATATAAAAGTAAAACCCCAAAAATAAAACAACAAAAACACCTAAAAAAATCCTGGCATGGAAGTTGTAGTGTGGCCCAGTGAGTCACACAGATACCCTTTAGTCCATCCATCTTTACTTGTAAGTGTTCACTGCAATGAGTCATTGGCCTGATTCGAGGTCTCTGGTTTCTGCTACATTATTGATACTGGGCCCTCACTGGGGCTCCTCTTGGATTTCCTATCGTTGCCTTATGTCATGGAGCTCCTGCAGCTTTAGGTCTGGCCCCTTCACATGCTCCAGCAGTTCATAGATGAGGCGGATGTTGAGGTGGGCCAGCTCATAGCCCCGGATCTGGGCCTGGGTGGTAGCTGGGTTGGTCAGCCCACCAGCTTTCCCTCGTTGACACCACCAAGGCGAGCTCTCCAGCACTGCCTCAGCTAGTTCACCCAATGCAGCAGGCAGCAGGATGAGGGGGGCCAGTTCTCCTGCTCTCTGGCCCTCAGCTCCAGCTCACCAGCCCTCACAACACTAGGGCTGTTGCTTGCTCTGCAGCTGGGGTCCCACTGTCTCTGATCCTGTGGGCAGGGTGTGAAAAGATGCAGAACGAAACACAGGCTCTGGGAGGTTGTAAGCAATCTCGTTTATTAAATAAAGGACTGAGGTATTTATGTGTGTACTTTTTGGCGGGCTCTGCTTCCAGCTGCCGTGGTGTTTCCTGGTTGGCTCTGGGTCATATGTCAACAGTGGTCATCTTGAGGGTCCAGTTTCAGGGTCCTCTGTGTCAGGATACTACTGCGCATGTCAGAGCTCTTTGTTAGCTTAAGGCATGGCCCAGTGCTTTAGGCCTTATCTGCCTCATAGGGCTAGTTCTACTGTTTTGCCCAAGTGGGGTGCAAGGTCCACTCTTCCAAATGCTGCAAAGAAGTCTCCAAACCTCAGCAGCCCTGTGGCTCCCTGGCTTTCCCATCACTGAAAGCCTCCTGACTCCTGTGTCTACTACTAGCCAGTTGCCATATGCCCCAGTGCCTACTGAGAGCCTTCAGACTAGCCAACCTGAAGCCTGTTTACCCTGACTCGCTAGTTTCTTCCCACTGGAGCCACAACAAGAGATCATTGCCTCAGTTCCCCACTCCCCACCCACCCTCTGACTCCTGTTGGCACCCTGGAGTTCCCATATGGTCCAGCATAACACTGGCCTCCTCATCTCAGAGTCATTTCAGTATTCCTAAGTTTTTCTCATGTGTGGGCTTTGTCCTATCTAAAGAGAGTAGCTAGAGAACATTGCCTTCTGTAGATGAGATTGGTTCTAATAATTAGAATAACGGAGCCACCATCATTAGTAGACAGTACGACTAACCCATGGCAAAGTCAACCACAGATAACCAAGAATGATCAGAGTTCCCAGGCTCCAGGTTTAATATCAGATTGTAAAGACTCCTGTCTCAAAACTGATCCAACAGTTCTCTGCACACGAGTCTGCTTTATGGGTTTCCTGAGGCTTAACTTGTCCACTAGAGTTAAGCCAACAAGTAAGTCCATCTGGTCAGATCCTGCCGTGAGTATAGTAGGCTGTTGACCTAATATGCAACTAATGAAATTTGGAAAGAGTCAGGCATGCCAGACACAGGAGCTAATGCACCCCAGCCAAGCACCAGCCCCTCCAGCGTACAGCTATTACTCACCAAAAACATCTTAAAAAACACTCAACAGCATCGAGATCCCAAACTCAGGGAGGCCCTGTTGTGGCTTGGTGACCCTCCCAGGAGGGCACCAGCAGATGCCATCTCATTGTTCTTGTCCAACCCCTTCCCACCTGTGCTTTCCTGTCTCAGCAACTTATTCAAATATTTTTGTCAAGAGCCCTGGGACTGTAAGTAATTCCCTCAGGTCTTTAAAGGCCACAGTCACTAAGGCTCATGGGTATCTATCTGCCTCTGTGGCCTGCTCTTTTCTGGTTCCGAGGGTGCATCCTCCCTGTCCCTCTTACTCGCCACTTTGTCTTGTTCTTTAGTCTCCTGTTATCTCTTCTTCCTTCTGAATACGTCTGTTCTCTGCTGTCTCAAGAAAGGCAAATTCGCCCCCAATTTAATATTTAAATGCATTCAACAAATAGTACTTATTAAAAGAAGCTGAGCTAGCCAGGCAGCACTTAACTCTTCCCTGTCCATTTCTTAAATAAAAAAAAAACTGACAAGCCAACAGAAACTATCAGGCCACGACCCACCTGAGGAAACGTAGGGCCCAGAGACACAAAAAGACTTGCCTGGCTTCCTAGCGGCCATAATGTGACGAAGCTTCCCAGAGACAGGAAATAAGAACTACACTTGACCCCAAGTTCTGGTAGAGCCAGCAGCTCCTGCCTCCTTGACTCAGGTCCCTGGAAATAGCAACAGTTCTACCAACTCAGTGACCTCTGATCACTTCCAGTTAACATGGATTCTGAGCCAAACTCTCCAAGGAGTCTGCTTTGAGGCCACAGTTCAGGTGGGGTCATCTGCATAGGGGTAGTGTCTTACTTAGGGTTACTATCACTGTGATGAAACCCCATGACCAAAACAACTTGGGGAGAAAAAGGTTTATCTATTTGGCTCATACTTCCTTATCACTGTTCCTCACTGAAGGAAGTCAGGACAGGAACTCACACAGGGCAGGAACCTGGTGGCAGGAGCTGAGGCAGAGGTCATGGAGGGGTGCTGCTTACTGGCTTGTGAACCATGGCTTGTTCAGCCTGCTTTCTTATAGAACCCAGGACCACCAGCCCAGGGATGGCAGCACCCACAAGGGGCTGGACCCTCCCCCATCCATCACTAAGAAAATGCCCTACAGCTGGATCTTATGGAGACATTTCTTAATTGGGGTTCTCTCCTCTCAGATGACGCTAGCCTGTGTTAAGCTGACATAAAAATAGCCAGCACAACTGAACCCTTGCCAACTTGACACACAACAGTTTTTAAGAATAAAAAGAATTAAAAACCTTTGCTTTTTTGGTTCATTCCCAAGATCTCAGATTAGTAAATACAACAAATATAAAACATACATCTCACGATCTTTATCAATTCTCCATAAAAATCCAAAACCTCTTAAAAATTCAAAGTCTCTCACCTGTAGGTTCCTAGAAAAATAAAAAACAAGCTAAACACTTTCTTACTTCAAGAGGGAAGAACCAGGGCACAGTCACAATCTGAGCAAAGCAAAACCAAACTCCAACAGTGTAAATAACTCAATGCCCAATATCTGGGATTTACTCACAATTTTTTCAGGCTTCTTCAGGGCCTTGGGTCACTTCTCCAATTTCATCCTCTGCAACACACACAGCTTGTCTTCTAAGCTCAGGAAGGCTTCATTCCACAGCTGCTGCTGCTCTTGGTGCTCATCCCATGGCACTGACATCTCCAAATCACGGGCATCTTCTGCTGTACCTGGGCTGCACTTTCACCAGTAACCTCTCATAGGCTCTCCTCATGGTGCCAAGTCTCAACTTCTCTGCATGACCCCTTCAGTCCTGGGCCTTCAACTGCCACTGAGGCTGCACCCTCACCAATGGCCTCTCCTGGCCTCTCACAGTGCCAAGCCTCAGCTGCTCTGCATGATCCCTTCATGCCTTCACAACCAGGACCACCTGGGTGAGGGGTACACTACCAGGTTTTGCTGCCAACAGGAGGTACAACCTTGGCCGCTCCCGGGACGCAACATCTGTGTGCTGACCCAGAGCAAGCACTTCCCAGAAGACTTCACCTCCACGATGCTGGTCTCTTCTTCATCACTGCTAATTTCTCAGTTCCAGCTGACCAGCATCAATTGTTGGAAAGCAAAGATTTCACTTTAGTGGTTGTCTCTTATTAATCATAGCCAATTCTTTGGCTCCAGATGACCAGATACCACAGATTATTCACGCAAATGGTCCGGCATATTCTTTGCTTCCCTCTGAAACTTACAAAGCAGGCCTCCACTGTCTGCACTGCTATCAACATTCTCATTCAAAGTTCCCCCAGAAAGCTTCACTGAGCTCTTAACACCCAATAGCCCAAAACATGCTTCCACAGTCCTCCCCAAAACAATATGGTCAGGTCTGTCATAGTGATAACCTGCTCCCTGGTACCAACGTGTCTCAGTCAGTGTTTCTATTGCTGTGATGAAACACCATAACCAAAGAAAGTGGGGGAGGAGAGGGTTTATTTGGCTTACACTTCCATATCATAGTGCATCATTGAAAGAAGTTAGGACAGGAACTCAAACAGGGCAGGAACCTGGAGGCAGGAGCTGATGCAGACAAAGACCAAGGAGGAGTGCTGCTTACTGACCAACTCCCTGTGGCTTGTGCAATCTGATTTCTTATAGAACCCAGGACCACCAGCCCAGGGATAGCCCCACCCACAATGGGCTGGGCCCTCCCCCATCAATCACTAATTAAGAAAATATCCTACAGGCTTGCCTACAGCCCCATTTTATGGAGGTATTTTCATGAGGTTTCCTCCTCTCAGGTGACTCTTGCCTGCGCTAAACTGGCCTAGAATTAGCCAGCACAGGTGGGTTTCGTTGTTCTTGGTCTCCTTGAAAATTTTTACCTTGCCTTCTGCTTTCTACTGGAAATGCCCTTCCCTTTGACATCTATGATATCTCCTTCCAATATCTTCCCACCTCTCTCATTGGTCCCTCATCTCCATTACAGATTCCTCTTTGATAACAATTTGAAATGCCCACACTCCCTGGGAGCTCTTTGTGATCCTCCCTTCTACACACACTATTTCCAGAAATGTGTGGTCACTCCTGCCCTCGTCTCCTGCTCCATTGGAGACTTTCTCTCTAACCAAATAAAATCTCCCTGCCATGCCCTCCAGGGACGCATGTTGCTCTCTCCTAGTGCTTGTGCGGTGGTTGGCTTGCTCTCTCACCTTCAAATACACTGGAATTCCATCTGGTCCCTTGGTGGGACATCTTGTTAGATGTTCCAATTGTTTATGGTATACATAACCTGATGAAATAATGCACAGCCATGGGAAGCCATTCTAGAAAGTGATGGTTCGGAAAAACGTCACCCAGCATCTGCATCGTTAAATATTTCAAAGGACACAGGAAACAAAGCAGCTATAGTCAGAGGTTTACAGAAGTAGACCCTCACCATGGATCTGCCTTGACCCGGAACGTTCCAGAAATGTGAGGAAACTCCTTTATTTCTGAGCTCCTTTGTTGATGGTAGCCTATTAGAGCCAAGGAACCGGGACATAGAAATACATAGTATGATCCAATGTTTCAAGAGCCTGTACGCTCGGTCAGCAGTGCACAGCGTTGGGTGAGCCCTGGGCCCATGGTTGCTCCCCCTCCGGACTCTGAGGATTGTCCCACAGCCACCGACATCATGGTTGTCAAGTATCTCAGGGTGTAGGGGCTCTAACAGGCCCGAGCATGGCAAGCATTGCCAACAGGTTTTGCCCTTTTACACCTTTTTCCCCTCCCTTGCCAAAAACCATTCCATTCCTAAAGCTAGTCCCCAGTGTCTATTCCCTTATTTGCCCACTGACTCATTCCTGAGACAAAACACCAAGGTCCAACAATCAAAATTCATTATTTGGCTACCATGTTCAGTCAGGGTTTACCAACTCACCCTGACACAGACTCACCCTTTTCTCCTTAAAAACCCCACTCCCTTGCTTTTCTTGCTTGCTTGCTTATGCTGATGCTGCTAATGCTGCTGCTGATGATGAGATGATGCTGATGTTGATGCTGATGTTAATGCTGCTGCTGATGATGATGCTGATGTTGATGCTGCTGCTGCTGCTGATACTGCTGCTGCTGATGATGATGATAATGATGCTGATGCTGATACTGCTGCTGATGCTGATGTTGATGCTGCTGTTAATGCTGCTGCTGATAATGATGCTGATGCTGCTGATGATG
>CABHPR010134422.1:12705-43198 GCA_902168415.1 Peromyscus melanophrys | reverse complement strand
TCTCTCTCTCTCTGTGTGTGTGTGTGTGTGTGTGTGTGTGTGTGTGTGAGAGAGAGAGAGAGAGAGAGAGAGAGAGAGAGAGAGAGAGAGAGAGAGAGAGAGAGAGAGAGAGAGGAGGCTGAAATATCTGTCATTAGTGGAGAACAGGGATGCTAGGAGCTGGTAGCCTGAGACACCCAGCTTTATTCCCAATCCTTCACAAGGGCTCTTATAGCTGTCCCAGCCACTGCTCTCCTCTTTTTGCCACTCATTTCCTGTCTTGGGTCTGGTGTCTATTGAAATGAGAGCTAGTCTGTGTTGAACAGGGCAGAGCAGAGCCTATCTTAGTTTTCCATGGCTACCTGTTTTATGGGTAGAAATCCGAAGGAAAGAGTAACCAAATAGGAAAATGCATGCTGGGAAGAAAACCTTCTGTTTACAGAACTGTAGGGATGGGTCACAAGCATACTAAACCAGGGCAGAAGCACCCAGAAATCCCACCTGGTACTAAGTTAATCATTTGTAAATCACAAATGACTTTAGATACTCTTGAGCTCTACGAGGGTAGATCTGTGGGATGATCTCCTTAGCATGACTGTGGCCACTGATGAAGTAAATCAAGGTACCAGCCAGTGGCTACTCTCCTGGGAATTTGTAGTGATGGCCACTTGTCAGTATTTTCTCTGCCACCCTGGCCTTTCTGTCTAGAAAAGAAACTGAGTCCCATGTCTGGCTTTTCTCTTTTCATCATTTTAATGTTTGTTGCTCCCACAAACATAGGGTATTTTCTTTGACTGAGCTTACAACTTTACACTCTGGAGCCTGTGGTATCTGGGTAGTTTCCCATGGTCCCAATGCAAAAGTGAGTAGCTTATTTTAAATAACCCTACGTATCTGCCACAACTTTCAAATTGCTTCTTTTCTGGTAAAGCTACTCATTTTTCAAACTCTTCTGTTATGCTTTTTGTTCCTAAGTCTCACTGTAAACCTGGCTGAGAGCATCCAGCAATAACCACGCTACAGCTTAACTGTGAAACTGCCTTGAAATTTCCTCCACCAGATTAGTTAGTCTGTCACCTTGATACTTAGCCTTCCCCAATGTTTCAGGACATAAACAATATGTAGACAATAGTTTGCCTGAATATAAAAGAAGTAGCTGATAGACTATTGATCAACAGAGTCCTTGTTTCCAAGTGTAATCTTTGCGGTTTGCATGTGATTGACATTTCCATCTTCTGCATTCAGAATCACCCATCAAGTTCTGCCAGAGAATTCTAAGACTTCTCTAACTTATATCTACAGACTCTACTAAATTCCTTCTTAAAGCCAGTTCCAAAAGTTTAAGAACCTCATAATCAGGTAGTCACAGCAAAGACCCTACCTGGTTGCTGCCAGCTTTCACATTGGTTACTTTTATCGTCACCGTATCCAAATATGTGAGAGAAAGAACTTACTGATGAAGTATTTACTTTGCTTATGCTTTAAAAGGGAGTGTGTGGATGAACAGTTCATATTGTGGTGAAGAGCAAACAGAGAAAGAAAGAGCTGCTGATGCTCACCTCATTTGCTCCTTTAATTCCTTCTAGACTCCAGCCCATGGGATGATGCCACCCATACTCAGGGTGACTTTCTTCTTTCCTGTTAATCATGTCTAGAAACACCCTCAGAGATACTTTGAGAGGTATGACTCACCAATCTTCCTGAGTGATTAAAAAAATCCATTCAAGTTGACAATGAAGAGTAAGCACAGAATATCACTGACAAAACTTGAACTCAAAGGAGCATCTTGATTTTGAAGTTCTGCTCGGGTTCCCCTCATACCCAAAGACTTTCTCTGAAGTCCTGTTCTTAAACTTGGCTATTAAGGTTTGATGGGGAAGAGAAGTGAAGTAGATAAAATTCAGAACAAATATGAATTTAGACAAAGAACAAGTAAGTCCTTTAAAAGTATGTCTTATGAAATATTTAGGGCATATTTATACTAAACAATTTATTAGTTGTTATCTAAAATTCCAGTTTACCTAATCCTCCTGCATTTTATTTTCTGGTTCTGTAATGGTTTAACATTGAAATCATCTGGGAGATTAAAAAACACGATCAGCTAGGACAGTTGAATGGCTGCCAGGGCATGGAGAGTCACTTTTCTTTGGGGGGAGTGGCCAATGTTTATAAACAACAACTATCTATGTATTTCTGCTGTAACTATTATTTTAATCCAGGCATGGACTGGAACCTGTGGACTGTTTTCTTTCCCTGCAGACTGGGCCTGAATTTGGTCTGTTGCTCACACTCCAGAAATTCCTCTGAAAGACGTCAGTCCCAACTCTTCTGCCATCTCATGCCTGCACATCCTTCCCAGTCTGTCCCCAGTGATTCAGGATTGTGACTGTCAGATGTGTGCATGCCACTCGGGGTCATGGTTGCTCTGTGTTCGGGCTACAGTGCTGGCTTAGCAAGGAGCTCACATGAGCTGACCATACATGCTAAGGAACAGAAAAACTTTACAGAGTGGTCTGGTCAGTTAGGAAACTGGCTCACCCAGGGAATTGCTAGTGTTTACTGAGTTGTAAATAACATTGAACAGAGCTCTTCTTCTAATAGTTTCAAAATAACTTGACATAGCCTACTCAGTGCTTTGAGGAAATTTCAGTGGAGGACAAGTAAACTCAGTTGGTTTTGCTAATAAGATAAATAATTCCCCAACTCTCAGATTGGCAGAAGCCCCATTGGCTTTCTCCAGGACTCCACAATATCCTTAAAACCAGCCTTATGGAGAGGTTAAAGATGTAAACCAGGGAGAATAGGAGCATTGAGTTTGGAAGCCTCACCCCCAGTGAAATCTAGACCTTGGGATCTCTGAGTTTAAAGTGGAATAATACAACAGGAGTCCAGGGCTGCAACCTTGAGTACACTTGAAAGCCAACTGCAGACTTACCCAATGACCCGTTTCATTTCCTGATTGCAGGGTGACACAGTCTAGAGGGAGCCACTGTGGCTGGCTGGATCATTACCAGCTCATGGGGGTTAAAACACACCCAAGCCTCATTAGCAGAATGAAGGATGAAATTTCCCCTGCCCTTGGTGGAGGCAGCAACAGTGACCCTGGGTGACCTAGCATGGCTACTGCTCCTGGTCTGACAAAGATGAATGGGAGTGCCAGTTCTGCTTTTGATTGATGAGACCTGATGAGGTGATGCCTGCATTTTCTCAAGGTCATAAGTAAACACTTTGCCTTTGCCAGAAACCAACATACAAACACAAACTCAGAAGAAACATGGGTGTTAGGAACAGCCTGTCTGTTGACACATGAACAGCTACCCCATATGGAGAAAGAAACCCTTCTCTCAGACCCTGTGGTGCTTATTTTTAACTCACAGTATCTGATGTGAATGACATTCAATTAAAATCAAATACTCTTTTAAGCTCATATCCTCCCCATCACAGAAGTAAAACCGTACTGTGGTTTATTGCTCAGGAATGAGCCACATGCTACAGTACAAGAGGAAAGTGCAGGGAGACAATATGGAGACTGTGGATTAAGGGAAAGGAGTGGAAAGAGGCACAAAGAGGCTGTTTTAGTTCTTGTCTGTGGCTGTGATAGACACTCTGACCAAGAGCAACTTGGTGAGAAAAGGGTTCATTTGGCTTATACTTCCAGGTACCACAGTCTGTCATTGAAGGGAGACAGGGCAGGAAGTAAAGCGCAAGCCATGGAGGAGAGCTGCTTACTGGCATGCTCTCCAGTTCATGCTCATCTATCTTTCTTTCTTTCTTTCTTTCTTTCTTTCTTTCTTTCTTTCTTTCTTGTTAAAAGACTCACTTATTTTTATTTTTTGTGTGTGGGTGTTTTGTCTTCTTATATATGTCTGTGTACCATGTACATGCCTGATACCCTCAGAGGCCAGAAAAGGGTATCAGTCCTCTGGACCTGTAGTTACAGATGATTATGAGCCTTCATGTGGGACTTGGAATCAAGCTTCATCTTCTGGAAGAGCAGCCAGTACCCTTAATCAGCAAGCCATTTCACTGGCCCTTTGCCATCTTTCTCCCAGTGCAGATGCCACTGACGTCAGCATGGTTGGTTGTTTTCCAGCCTCCTACACCACACTGTGGATTCCTTTGATGAAGCAGAATGTCTATCTTGGTAGCCACAGGCTTCGGTACACAGGAAGAGCTCCATTCAGTTAGTTACATGGGACTGAATGGGACCTTTCATTGCTTAGAGGAAAGCAGAGGTGTTAGCATTTGAGGAGGATACAGAATATGGTGTCCAGGCAGGACAGTCAGCCCTATGGGCAGACCATGTGAGATTGCTTCGTATTAGGGATGGGTAGAGATGCTTCCGCTTCAGCAACTTGCTCCAAAAGGCTCCTCTCCCTGCACATGAGATTAATGACTGTTAATGACAGTAAGTATAATTATCTAATGATATTCATAAGTATTTGAAATACTTGGCTCAGTGCCTGTAACAACTTGGGGGTCATTTCCCATTTATATCTTGCCATGAATCTAATTTAAAATTAACAAATCAATCACCAGCAACAAAATTCATAGATTAGATAGGCATTTTGTTTTCTTTATTATGCCTCTGAGGCTGTGTGTGTGTAGGTTTCCAATTCTGTATATAGGCAAATCCCCCATCTCTGAGTTAATTTTCCTCTTAAGAAGACTAGAGCTAGAAGAAAAGGGAAGCCTCCTTGGAACCCGAGTAGTAAGAAATAAAGCTTTCAGTAAGGATATGATGCACAGACATGCACAGGAACTATCTACACCTTTTATGGAGATCTTGCCTTCTGCCTCTGCCCCTATACATCTTAATGTGGGGAGAAGGCAGTGCTGGAGGATGGAGGAGCTGTAAATACTGGTGGCTATGGTTGGTGGACAGGTGGCTTCTACCTAGTACTTCCATGTCAAGAAAGCTTTGGATAATGGGAAAGATCTCATATGAAGATAGATCTTGGACCTAGATCATATCCTCTAAGAGGTCATGTCAATTTCAGAAGGACCATCTTGCTGAGGATGCTCATTGCAAATAGGAAAAGCAATCTCCTTAAGAGACAGTGACCTGCCGGGCGGTGGCGGTACATGCCTTTAATCCCAGCACTGGGGAGGCAGAGTCAGGCGGATCTCTGTGAGTTCGAGGCCAGCCTGGTCTACTAAGTGAGTTCCAGGAAAGGCGCAAAACTACACAGAGAAACCCTGTCTTGAAAAACCAAAAAAAAAAAAAAAAAAAAAAGAGACAGTGACCATCATTCTCAAGGACTCAGATATAACATGTGTGGTTTCCTTCTCTATATTTAGTTACAAAAAGGCATCTGTATTTTACTGAATCCAATCTAGTTTGATTTAGTCTTAGTCTTCCAAGGAAGAGTCTGGAGTTTTAAGAGTGAACTATTAAGTCCACCAGAAGACAGAGGACTCGGGGGACAGGTGACTGCCCAAAGCCTCTTAGTCAATAAGAGACAGGTAGGTCCCAGACACTCATAGACACTTCTAATGTGGGCCACTGGCCTCCTAGTCCCTCACAAGCCAGATCAATCCAACAGTACAGTGTCTCCCAGTGAGGCTCAGCAGAGAAGTTGCCACATATCCATACAACTGTGCAACTTTTGCATTGGTCACGTCAACACCACTAACATTAAGGAAGCTGATATAAGAGGGTGCTGTCTCCACCTCTGGTGCTCTGAGAATGCCAAAACCAAAGAGGAAGTGAAACCACCAAACCAGATGTAAGTGAACAAATAAAGAAATGGGGAACCCAGGAGGGGGAAACAAATGAACCCTCTAACTACACATGAGGCCAAGACTCAGTGAATTACAAGAGTCTCAGCCTTATAAAGAACCCAAAGGTTATTTCTACAAGCATTGGATGAAGGAGGCTGCTGGGTCAAGTAATGGGTAGGTGCTGGGGTATAAAAGTTAATTAGATCTCAACTCACTTCACAGTTATGAGACTTTTAGCTGTAGAATCACCACAGGCCTCTGTACAAGGCACAGGTGCCATTAGGAAGAAAGTGACTCCATGGCTTGTGGGGTCAGTGAAGATACATCACATATTCCCAGATAGTCTTTGAAATGTAGATAGAATTGACTCCAGCCTCTTAGTTCATGAGATGCAAGAGCTCCTACCATGTTCAGAGCTTCTGTTGATGTCCAGTGTCTTATGGGTTCACAGTTACTTTTAACTCTGGAAACCTAACAGATGTGTGACCTGAAGTCTATGTGCTTTGCTTCTTTTTCTCTGCTCCTCTCTGCCCTTGAAATTGAGTTCATTCATTTTGTACAAAAACCTCCCACACAAGCAGGAATTATATTAATAGATAATGGTTTGGAGTGAGTCTCTGAAAAACATGAATGAAGCATCTCCAGTAGAATTGGTCCTGGCTAGAAAAGAATCTCACATGGCTACTTTATCAAATGAAAACCAGTGATCCACTCAGGGTACCTGAGGGTACACTGGAACTTAATGAAGAGGTGAGGACACAAGCCTTATATTTAAATGACTCAAGATATACCATCACTGAGTCCTTAAAGCCTTTAGTCATCTCATCGTAAGTATCCTTGTGGTCCTCACTGATGCCCTTGTCAGGAGATCCCTACCTTCCTCCATGTTGCCAGTCATCTTTCCTCAAGGGCTTCTTTCCCAAGTCAGGCCCATTGTTCATCAGGCTCAATGTTAGCAGCACAGCTGACACATGACAAGATGCACTCATTGTAAGAGTACACCTTGGTGAGACTGACAAGAGTTTGAGCTCATTTGAGCATGACAATCAGGATAGAGAACACAGCCCTTGTCCTGCAGAAGGCTTACTCATGACCCCCTGTGTCCTCCCCTCTCTCCAGGCCTTCAAGGACTTGTCTGTCACTCTAGCTTAGATATGGCTGATTTTATGATACACACATGTATCATTATATGATACACGCTTTTCTGTGTGGTTATGAATCTCTTTATGAGACTTAATGATGCCATTGTTTGCTCCCTTAACCTACTTAATATTATAATAATGCACTGAACAAACATACCATGTTTACTGGATAAGCTTATGAACATTTAGACTTTCATTTTCTGAACTGTACCATAAAAAGTTATAAACAGATGTATACAGACTTTTATGAAAAAATATGTTCTCACTTTAAGAAACAATTAAAAGAGGAATAACTGGATATGGTAGGATTAACCTTATACAAAGCTACTAAACTATTGTCCAAAGATGTTGTACAAAAGACTGAATAAGAGACTAAGAGGTTGTTAGGACCCTGCTCTGACTCCTGCACATGTGCAGCTTGGTGTCTTGAGTCTTACATCATCAGGGGGTGCTGGCGACTACATAAGTGCCTTAAAAAGCAGGATGCAGACCCCATGCTCTTTCTCTGCTCTCTCTCTGTTCCCTGCTCTGCTCTGCTCCCTCCCTGCCACCATCTTTCTCTCTCTTTCCAGGCCTAGCTCTCCTCTTTCTCCTCCCTACTTTCCCTCCTAATAAAGCTCTGAATACTAATACTGAGTTCTGTCGTGACCGTGACCTTTCCACGCCTCCACCAGCGCCATTTATCATCCTTTCAGAGATCATTTGGTATACATCTACACCAAAATGGAGTGTGTTCTGGCTTTTAAATTGTAGCCATTCTGTTTGGATGTGCAAATACCACATATTACTTTAACTTGAAGAATGATTTGAGCTTGGCCATTTGTCAGTATTCTTTTGTGAAGGGTCTAATCAAAGCTTTTGCCTTTCTTAAACTTGAGCTATCTTTTTATTATTTGTAGGAGTTCTTTGAGTATTCCAGACATTAACCTATTATCCTTTGCCTGTTTTAGAAACATTTTCAGCAGCACATTTTTTGATGTTCTATTGAAGAGTGTTACATTCCTATTTTTTCATATATTCCAAATTATAATTTCCATGTTGTGATTTAGAAGTTTTATCTCTAAGAAATCTCTGCCTTCTTGCAAATCATGAAGATCTTTTTTGGTCTTCCTTAGATGTTCTTTCAGACAGGCCTTTGCATGTAGGTCTAGAGCACTGCAGCTGGGCTAATGGTTGCAGAAGTGATGTGGCCAGAGCCCAAGTTCAACTTCTTTTTCTCTCTCAAATGAACTTTTGGCTAGAAAATAATTTTAAATAGTTTAGTGTCTTTGCCAAAAATCAGCTAAACATTTTATTTTATCTTTACTTAACTGTATGTGTGTGGTAGGAGTGGTACCTTTGAAGATTGGGTGTCAGGTTCCTTGGAGCTGGAGTTACAGATGGTTGTGAGTGGCCTGACATGGGTGCTAAGAACTGAACCTTGGTCCTCTATAAGAAGAGTAAAAGCTCTTAGCTCCTAAGTGCTGAGCCATCCCTCCAGCCCCTTTTCTTATCCCAAGGCCACTGTGTCATTAAGAAATCTAAGAAGAGCACAGCTCTAAAAACTGAGCATTTTGCTAAGACACCCTAAGAGGAACATATTTTCACCAAGGATCTACAGCCATGTCTGTATCAAAACCATATTCATCAGGGTTTCCCAGAAAAATAGTCAATTAGAGATTCCTCCCCCTCCCCCTCCCCATCTGTCTGTCTGTTTCTCTCCTTTGTCTCCACCATGTCTGTCTCTGTCTTTACTTCTATCTCTGTCTTTTAAAGAGGTGGCTCACGAAATTATTATTATTAATCGCTGGCTACTTGATGATGGGGAGAATTCCCCACAACTAGATGGATTCTGGAAATTTTCAATGTTGATTACTGTGGAGTTAGGGCAGAAGGGAAACCATGTTTATCGTAGACAATTATATGTTCATGTGTTTAGTTATTGAAAGAATAGTTGAACTCATTTATTGGCATTGTGTTAGTGTGGTTGTGTACTAATTTATCATTTCTGTCATTAGGAATTATTTCTGCTTATTTGTATTTTCCCAAGTTATGAGTCAAATTTTCTTGTTTCAATGTGGTACTAGTACTTTTACAGTATGTCTGTGTGTTATCACCTTTATAGTATTACCCCCGGCATAGCTTGTGGTTATATTACTTATAATTAAGATTGTACGTCAAAGTATTTATTTTAATTAATTTATCAGTTAGAGATAGAGCCCTACTGTGTTAGTCAGGCTGGCTCTGAACTATTGAGCTCAGATAATCTTGCCTCAGCCTCCTGCATAGCTGGAATTACAGGCATCTATCACTATGCCTGGCTTAAAATGAAATTAAAAAAAATGGCTGGGAGTGGTGGCAACAGTGACCTATAGCTCCAGTTCCAGGGGAACTGATACCCTCTCTGTGGGTACCCACCTACTCTGTGGGTACTCACTTGCAAAGACACTCACACATGGACACACACATATACACATGATTACAAATAAATCTTTTAAGACAGTTTATGCTATATTGGGACAGCTTTAGGATACTTACCATATGATTAGTTGTCCTACTCTTTAATCTGTATTTTTTATATCAAATGATTGTGATGGTTAACACAGTTCCCCCTAATGGCTAGTCAGAATGCAAGTGTCTCATTGCCCTTGTGTGCTCTGGAAATGGCTGGGATTATGATTCTGTAATGGTTGTTCATTGTTGGGGAACGACTCTACTGGTAAAAACCACTTGGTATCATCAGTGGGTCCAAGGGTTGTTTAATGATGACATCTGGCTCACAGTCCCTCCTTCCCACCTTTTCTCCCTCCCTCCCCTGTGGGGGTATTGTGTTCCCCAAACTATTGTGTATGCTAATAAACTTATCTGGGGTCAGAGAACAGGACAGCCACAATATTAAACATAGAGGTTAGGCAGTGGTAGCATACGCCTTTAATCCTAGCATTCCAGAGACAGAAATCCCTCTGGATCTCTGTGAGTTCAAGGCCACATTGGAAACGGCCAGGCACGGTGATACACACCTTTAATCCCAGAAAGCCACACCTTTAATCCCAGGGAGTGGTGGTAGAAAGCAGAAAGGTATATAAAGCGTGAGGACCAGAAACTAGAGGCATTTGCCCTGGAGAGGCATTTGCCCTGGAGAGGCATTTGGCCTGGAGAAGCATTTGGCCTGGTTAAGCTTTCAGGCTTCTAGCAGCAGTTCAGCTGAAACCCATTCTGGATGAGGGCTCGGGGCATCCAGTCTGAGGAAACAAGACCAGCTGAGGATTCAGCGAGGTGAGATAGCTGTGGCTTATTCTGTCTCTCTGACCTTCCAGTGTTCACCCCAATACCTGGGGTGAAATCAAGTTTGATTTTAATAAGAACTTTTAAGAATCATGCTACACTCCCCCTTCCTCTTTGTCTCTCTCTCCTCCATAAATTCCAGCTACTTCCCCGCACTCTAATTGATGTCTGCTTTACTCATCAAGAACCCTGTGCTCTGCTTGGAATTGATATTCCTTTCACAGAAGCCAAGGTTTCTCTAGACAGAAAACCAGGGCAATGCCAGTTGTCTGATATCTGAAACATAGCTGTTTCATATATTTTGTCCAGTTTTCTAGCTGTTTACAAAGGAAGTCTTGAGTTTAATCCCAATCACTGCATAGTAGGTACAAGTAGAAGCCTGTGCCTTTTAGGGAAATTTACTTTCCATGCTGCTTAGTGTCATGGTCTAGATGAGATGTCTCCCATAATTTCTGGCATTTGAATTGGTCCCCAGTTGGTGGTACTGTTTGGGGAGGCTTAGGAGGTGTGGCCTCATTGGAAGAGGTGTGCCCTGGAGGCGGGCTTTGAGAGTTTTAAAGACTGGTACCATTTCTAGTTCAGTCTCTCTGCTTTCTGCTTGTGATTCAAGATAAAAGCTCTCAGCTTCAGCTCTAGCTGCTGTATTTCCTTGCTACAGCTTCCCCACTGTGACATACTCTTATTCCTTGGGAACTGTAAGCCCAAATAAATCTTTCTCCTATAAGTTGCCTTGGTCTTGGTGTTTTATCACAGCAATAGAAAAGTGACTAATGTACTTAGAGATCATCTTTGCATACCTTGCTCTCCTTGTTTGATGAAACAAGGCTTTAGCAACAAAGAAATAGCATGACTATCCCTCTCTTTCTCTCTTTTTTAAAAATAACATTTATCATAGTTTTCACTCTCACTGTGTCTTTTCCGCTCTTTCCCCTCTAAGGAAACCAAATTCACTTTTAATCTGTCTTTTAATTTTCATCAAAGGTTTTTCGGAGACATTTGGATATGGTTCTGAATGAGATGGAGAATTTTCTAGCCTAGGAAAGTTAGAAAGGACTTTTGGCCCAAGAAAGAAAAATTAAAATGGCAGGTTGGCATGTGCATCCAAAAGTCATGGTTGTAGCTGCAGGTCTTTGGGCAGGAGTGGGAGGAGAAATCAGGATAATGAGGTTTAGAGTAGCCAGACCCTAGATGGCCTTCAGAGTCAGTCATCTGACTTTGTCCTCAGCTTTGCAGGTTGAATGACGGATGTGTCTATATAAGAAAGACCATGCTGAAATTGGTGGAAACATGTATTGGAAGAGCTTGAGTGCAGTTGGAAACCACATGCGATTTCATGAAGTTAGAATGAGTGAACTGGACCTGCAGTGATATAATCTCTATGGAGATACAGAGACCATCAAAGGTGAATTTGGGAGTTAAAGTTGGTGGATGCAGGCTGTTGGAGGAGACTGAGATGATGCTGTGCAGGGGAATTCCCAGCTCGGATGATGGGGCTGATGGTCACTACACCAGCAGAGCTGGAGAGTCTGGAGGAATCCATGTGAGGTGAGAGTTATGGAGTCCAGTTCCAAGTGCAGTGTGTAAGCTGGCTGTAGAGAGAGATGAATATGGATTTTGAAAGATAGATGGGTTATTATAATTCAAAATAATACCAGCAAGTTTCCAATAGATGACACTGTTTTCCCAACATAGGTTTGTGAAAGCATGCTGCCCTGAGCAGATTCGTTGTCAAACAGCATCTTCCTATGCTGCTTGTAGGACCAAGAACCTGTATTAACAAGGTCTGAAGTTGATTCCTATACCTGTTAAGTTAAAAAAAAAAACCCAACATTTTTTGTTTTGTTTTGAGACAAGGTTTCTCTGTGTAACAGTCCTGGCTGTCCTGGAAGAACCCACTTTGTAGAGTAGGCTGGCTTTGAACTCCAGAGATCCACCTATGTCTGCCTCCTGAATGCTGAGATTGAAGGTATGTGCCACCACCCCCCAGCTCTTAATTTTTTATATAATTAGATGAAGCAAAAACTTTTATATCAAAGTTGGACATGGCAACCCAACTACAGGAAAAGAGTCCCAAGAACAGGCAAGAGTCAGAGACTCACTTGTTCTTATAGTCAGGAGTCCCATAAAAACACTAAGCTAACTGCTATAATATATACACAGAGGACCTGCTGTAGACCCATGTAGGCCCTGGGCTTGCTGCTTCAGTCTCTGTGAGCTCATGTGTGCCTTTCTTAGTTGATTCAGAGGACCTTGTTCTCTTGGTGTCCTCCATCCCCTCTGGCTCTTAAAATCTTTCTGGTTCCTCTTCTATGGGATTCCCTGAGCTCTGAGGGGAGGAATTTGATGGAGAACTCCAATTTAGAACCCCTCTCCACATAATATCTGGCTGGTGGGGTCTCTGTATCTGTTCCCTGTGGTCCTTTTTTTAAATTGTTGCTGCCTTTTAAGCCACAGCTCTCTGAATCAGCAACTGCAACTCTGGCACTACCAGCAGTGATTAGGCCACCAGGGCCATAGCCAGAGGGAATTCTGTTCCCTCAAGCTCCAATTCTTGCAGACCTACGAAGGGAACTTAACTAAACCTCTGTCCCTCTAAAGAACTCAAGATTCAAAGGTTAAGGTAGAATTCTGCTCTTCAGAGAGGCTGAATAGCAAGTAGCTTACCTCTTCTCCTTGTCCACCCATAAAATCCATTTCCCCTTCCCAGGGAGATTTGTGCACTGCCCCCATAGGTTGGGAGTTAAAAAAAATAGAGATCATATCCTACTACAAAATAATTTAAAGGAGCTAAGTATAAATTATGATTAGATTTCAACACATTGGACTTTTAAAAGATATGGAAAGTAAGGGGCTGGAAGATGGCATAGTGATTAAGAGCGCTTGTTGCGCTTGCAGAGGACCTGGGTTCAGTTCCCAGCACTCATATGGTGGCTCATGATTATCTATACCTCTCATTCCAGGGCCTCTAATGCCTTCTTGAGCTGACTTATACACACACACACACACACACACACACACACACACACACACACACGTGCAAGCAAAAACAATCATACACATAAATAAATCTAAAAATGGTTTTAATAATATAGAAAATAATAATAACTAATATGAATACATCCAATGCCAATTATCAGTGTTTTGATAGATAAATTCATTTCATCTTCCCCAGAGTTCTGCCTAAGGTAGAGACTATCATCACTCCAATTCATAGATGGGGAACTGAAGCTCAGAGGTCCTGAGGTCATCACCTGGTAAAAGTAAGAGCTGAGATTCAAACACATGCGTGTAGCCACAGGAACCTGGACACTCTAACGAAGAAGAGCAGAAGCAAGGAGGCTATCAAGGCAAGAGTGGAGTTAAGTCCTGGGGAATACTATTTTAAGGTGTGTTATTTCTGTTTATGTTGCGTTTGTTTAACACTGTGAAGCTGTGTTACTGTGCCTGTCTAGAACAGCTGATGGAATAAAGATCTGAACAGCCAATTGCAAGGCAGGAGAAGGGATAGGCATGGCTTGCAGGCAGGCAGAAATAATTAATGAAAGGAGAAATTTGGGAGAGGAGAGATCTAGCAGAGAGAAGGGGAAAGATATCAGGGGCCAGCCACCCAGCTACACAACCAGCAATGGAGTAAGAAAGAAAGGCACACAAAAATAGAGAAAGGTAAAAAGCCCAGAGGCAAAAGACAGACAGGTTAATTTAAAGTTAAGAAAAGCTGGTAAGAAACAAGCTAAGGCGGGGCATTTATAATTAAGAATAAGTCTCTGTGTGTGATTTATCTGGGAACTGGGTGACAGGCCCCCAAAAGAGCCAAAAGAGCCCAAAGAGTGAAAAACAACCAACAATAGTTAAGGTACAAAGAAAATTATTCACATAAACTATCTTTGGCTAACAGAAAATTATGCAAGTTTCAGAGAATCCAAATAATTATGATGGCACTGTAAACTAGATTTTGACCCAAATTTTATGTCCTATGAGTGCTCTGATATCATCACTCACTCAAGATTTACCTGAAGGCAGAGTGCACACACACACACCCTGTAAACATGAACACATCAGGAAGCAGAGGGCACAAGATACGATTAAACAGTTAAGTGTAAAAACATGTCACGTAAAGAGTATAAAATAGAAAATAAAAAATAAAGAGCGTAAAATGGAAAATAAAAAGGCATGAGGAAAGTCATGAGGTTCCTTAAAATGTTCTGGTAAGAAAACAAATTGAGGACTCACTGGTACCAAGAATCATCTGAGGGGCTGGGAGCTACTACGAACAGCTTACTCCTAAATCCTATGGGCTCATTGCCAGCTGCTGTGAAGGTTCCCTGGAGGGGAAACCAGCTGTTGTTAAAGGATTTTGATGAAATTTGGAGAGAGGGGATAACAGCACAGTCTGTTGTAAAATGAATATTGCGTAGGTTATTTAAATAAAAACCCCTATAGGCCTTTTCACCATGTTGGTCTTAAAATGTAAAATTTTTGCAAGCACTTATTGCTCCCAAACCAAGAAGGCTAGCTAGCTGGCTGAATGAGACACAGGCAATAAATGAATGGGGGAGGCCCAGCTGCTCAGAGACCTGCTCTGGAGAATTGGGAAAGAGCTGCCCAGGCACTGGGTTCATTCAGTTGGCTGAAGAAGTCCACCCCCAGGGATGGCAAGAACCACAGTGAAGGTGATCAGTATATGTCTGTGCTTGGCTTTAAGCTTAGCATTTTAAGAGAGGAAATTGGAGTCAGCCTAGTTGAAGGCTAAATCTATAGTATGGTTGCAATCACTTGGCAGAGGCAGTTGTTAGGTGTCCAGTGATGTGGGTGGTCACACATAAAGGCTAAGAAAAGCAAACTGCAGTTCTGCCTCCAAGAGCAACAGAGTCACAATCAGTCCAGTTCCACTGAGAGTAACCCAAGGAGGAATGATAGCTGGATGACATGAAGATGTAAGGAAGCCCATAGAAATACTAAAACTAAACTCAATTAACTAGATAAAGGCAAGAAGGGAGGAACAGAAGTTTGCAAAGACTAAGCAGAGCAGAGAGTTCTCGATTCATGGGCCTGATGCTGACAGGGTATGTGGCACCTTTGTTGGAATGTTAGAGCCAGAAGTAAGAGTGCAGTCATGGTCTTACTGTAGCTGGGGTTGCCTGCTCTGGAAATACACCATGACTGTCAACTGTCAAACATGGATCAGGGAAGGACACATAGGTTCCTATTCCTCCTTGCTAAACTATTGGTTATTGTGGATTCTGTGGGAGGGCAGCCTTAGTCTGCAGTCGAGTACCCACTGGTGAGTCCACTAGTCTCCACTGGGAGGTTCTGTGTCAATGGTCACATAAATGGTCCTGTTTAAAGTCATAGACTCACAAACAAAACAAAAAGGTGTGGATGTGAGGAAGAGCTGTAGGGAAAGAAGGGGTGAGGGGGAGATAACGGTGTGGAGCAAGGTGAGAGTAGCCAGAATGCAATATATACATGTTTGAAATTATCAAAGAACAGACTTATTAAAAGTTAAGAAAATTTACAACATAAGGAATAATCTGATTCAAAGGCAGCTGATATCCACATCCCCCAAGGATTGAAGATATTTTTGTTTAGAACAATGCCTTAAAATACATTCCAATAATCTCCTAGTTGAAGGATGATAAATAGCAGATATTCAATCTGCTAGAAAATACTATTTGTAATTTCATACCTGTCACCCTCAATACTTGATTCCATGTCATGGACCAGTAAGTAGGTGGTTCATAAATGTCTGCGCAAATTAATACATATTTGGATGTCAGGTATATCACGTTTGTGCAGAGAAACACAATTCAACAGGTATTACTTTTGTTAAAAAAAAATCCACAGGGTGAAGTGAATTAAAATTTAAAGTATGTTTATATATATTTTAAAAAGTGAAAACAGAACAGTTTGGGTACATAGAATGATCAGCATAATTATTCAGTAAAGAAAAACACTGAGGTGAGTTAGCGAAAACCAAAAGTTGAGCCGTATATCTTTCTTTTTTATTACTTTGAGTTTGAAGATATTCCTCAAAACGGACATTCTTTTTTTTTTTTTTTTTTGAGACAGGGTTTCTCTGTGTAGCTTTGGAGCATATCCTGGAACTCGCTCTGTAGACCAGGCTGGCCTTGAACTCACAGAGATCCGCCTGCCTCTGCCTCCCGAGTGCTGGGATTAAAGGCTGTGCCGCCGCCACCACCAGGCTCAAAACAGACATTCTTGAAGGGTTTCTGGTTCTGTGTCTAAGTTAAAGTGCTGCACTAAGCATGTAGGATCAGGGAATGGTCAGCTCCTGCCATGCTGCACTGAGCCTCAACCTGCGCTAATAGAGACGCAGTCTTGACAGACTGAATGATTGAGAATTTGGCTCATAGGATATTAGGGTTTTTTTTTCTTCTTATAGTAAGTTAGTGACACAGTTCAGGGACAGTGTCTGGAATTTCGTAAATAGCCTCCGTTCCTGGGTCATGATGGCTGTACTAGCTCTAACTTGCCTGCCTGTTTTTGGCCCCTGACTGTGGAGACCAATATGTCTAAGGTCTCCTCCCATCTCTCTGGGGATTGTATCCCATTCTCTAGCAGCTCTGACCATATCCTTGCATTATCTCCTCTATCCCCCCTATGAATCATTTCTTTATTTCATCTGAGTTTTTAAGTGTATATGTATGTATGATCTGGAGGAGAGAAATTTATTGAGTCTCTTGAGTAATTTCTCTGTCCACTTTTTTAGGCTTTTACTTATTCTTTGAGAATTTTATACACTATATTTTATCATATTCTTTTCCCTTCTAGATCCTTCTCCACTTCTTAACTCACTTAACTTCATATTCTTTCTCTCTCTTAAAAACAAAAACAAAAGAATCCCCCCTCCAACACACAACACAGATACTGTTTTGTGTTGAACAACTACTGAGCATTAGGCCTACCATGGCATGTGAATATACCCAGTGTCACTTTATTAAAAACTGATTTTCCCTCTCCCAGAAGCTATCAGTTGCTAATAGTGTCTTGGCCAGGAGTGGAGCTTTGTGCCCACTTCCCCTCCTTCATTCTGGTAGTTTGTCTGGGTTGAGCTTGGGCAGATTCTGTATAAGCTGTCAGTATCAGTGAGTTCATATGCTTATCTTCCTAGTTGTGTTTAGAAAATGCTGTTTTCAGCCAGGTGGTGGTGGCGCATGCCTTTAATCCCAGCACTCAGGAGTCAGAGCTAGGCAGATCTCTGTGAGTTCGAGGCCAGCCTGGGCTACAGAGTGAGTTCCAGGAAAGGCGCAAAGCTACAAAGAGAAACCCTGTCTTGAAAAACAACAACAACAACGACAACAACAACAACAATAATAATAATAATAATAAATAAATAAATAAAAGGAAATGCTATTTTCTTGAATCATCTACTACCTCTGGCTCTTACAATCTTTCCACTTCTCCTTTCCATAAGTTCCTGAGCTTTGAAGGGAGAGGTAATGATAAAGACATCACATTTAGGGTTGAGCAACTCTAAAGTTTCTTGTTTCTCTCTCTCTGACCATCCAGTTGTGCATCTCTGTTAACCACCATCTACTGCAGGAACAAGCTCCTCTGATGAAGGTTGAGTGGTGTACTGATCTACGGGTATTGAAATACAGCATTAGGTATCATTTTCTTGCTAGGTTCCTTTAGCAGAATAATTGTAGTAGGTGCCCCTCTAGGGTTCATAACCTATCTAGTCTCACTAGTCTTGGGTTAACAGTATCAGACACGAATTCCATTTCATGGAACAGGTCTTAACTCAGATAAAAAGGTATCTGGTTACTCCCATGATATTTATATCACTCATTCACCAGTGGGTACGCTTGCAGGCAAGCCATTATTTTAACACACAGAGGGTAAGATGCTGATTACTTTTCTCCTCTGGTAGAGTATATAGCACCTTCTAGCATGTGAATGCTAGTCAGCAGTGGTGAAGCTTCCAGTATCAGCTAGATTTCTTCTTGTTCTATGATATTAGCATGTTATATGCTCAGCAGTAGGGTCTTGGCTGTCAAGTTGTGGAGGGTAGCCAATATCTTTGGCAATAAGTAGCCTGTAATGTTTGCAGGGTCTGAGATGTAATCTATTCCTGGTACTGGGGTATTATTTGGCCACATATGCTGTCGAGTGGGATATTGTCTCTCCCATTATATGGTCATTTCTTTTAGACCCGTTTTATGTATGTATATATTTCAGGAAGCTTCTACAGTAGCTGGTTTTCATACAGCTCTTCAGACAGGGTCTCTATTTGGCCCATTACTTGCTGAGTAGGCTAGGCAGGGTGACCAGAGAGCTATGTGGATCTACCTGTGCTGGGATTACAAGCAGAGCAGAAAGCCTGGCCTCTTAAATATCAGTTCTGGGGACCAAATTCATGTTCTTATGCTTGCATACAAGAACTTTACTATCAGCTGTCTCTTCAGCTTGCTCTGTGTGACATTTCTGATAAATAGGTTCCACTCGTACCTCTGAGCCTGATCTGTAGGGATTCTACTGATTCTTCTTGAAAGTTCTGCTCTCCTGCCTCTGCCATCCACTTCTTCAAATGGATGGCAACCCAGCTCAAAGTAGATTTCTCTTGAGTGGCAGACCTTTCTCTCCGGGCGGCCTGTTACGGCTCTCTACGTCATTTCTAGAGTACCCAGCAGGCTATTTATCAGCACGATTTTGGACCATCCTCTAACAGCAAGTCAGATCTACCTTAGTTTTCTGGAAATTGAAACTTTTTCAAAGACATCGTAAGAGAACCATCTTTTCTGACCAGGCACACTAGTGGAAGCCCATGAACTGTGGACTAATAGCTGTGGAGCCCCCATAGGACTAGACTAGGGCCTCTGGATACGGGAGACAGTTGTTTAGCTTGAACTGTTTGGGGGGCCCCCAGGCAGGGGGATCGGGATCTGTCCCTGGTGCATAAGCCTGCTTTTTGGAGCCCAGTGCCTAGGGTGTGACGCCTTGCACAGCCTTGGTGCAGGGGGGAGGGGCCTGGACCTGCCTCAGCTGAGTGTGCCAGGCTCTGCTGACTCCCCATGGGAGACTTTGACTTGGAAAATGTGGGGATGGGGGGTGGGTTGGGGGAGAAGGCTGGGGGGTGGCAAGAGGGGGGATCTGTGGTTGGTATGTAAAGTGAATAGAAAATTTCTTAATAATAAGAAAAGAGGAGCATCTTTTCATCAAGGATCTAGAGCTATGCCAGTGTCAAAAGCTGTATAGTCAGGATTTTCCAGAAAAACGCAACAAGGACTGTCCATTTGTTTTTCTGTATCTCTCTTTCTCTCTCTTCCTCCCTCTCTCTTCTTTCTTCTCTCTTCCTATTCTTCTCATCTCCAACTCTACCTCCATCTCTGTCTCTCTCCTTTAAAGAATTGACTCATGAGATTATATGGTTGTGAGGGCTTAAGAACAAGCCTCAAATCTGTAGGGAGGCCATGTGTATAGAAGATCCCATTGATAACTCAGATAAAATACATTCATCCTTCCACATTCCATAGGGTAGCTTCTGGGAAGTGTACCCAAGGGCAACTGCTTACAATCAGATACCAGAGAACCTGTTGGGGGAAAATGGTACCTTGCTAAGAAAATATTCTGGAAAATATATTCTCCTAGGCCCCCAAATCTGGCTCAAACTTGATATGAAATATAGTAGTGACAGAAGAAAACGCTAACCAATGGATTTTACATTGCTTACAGTGGGAGATGTAAGCAATGTTTAAGTTATGAAGATGTTTAAGATATTGTTGGAGGGAATATATGGCTAAAGTGATATTTTTATATGGACTTGGGGATTTCCTTTAGATTGTCAAGAGAAAGTGAATATATTACATACATAGGCTTAGAAGAACATGCATGGATAAGGGAATTGGATAAATATGGAGGCTTGATAAAGAGATTCTAAAGGAGTTTTTCTTGAGATAACAATACACCAGTGACCCAAAAACTCAGTTTAAGTCAGAACAAGTGGGCACAGGTCTTAATTCAAAATCAGACATAGTAGTTTCTTCGTGCCTCAGAAGTGGTTCTCTATCCTCAGACTAATGGCTTGTAATGAGCAGAACCACCAGCAAACAGCAGTTAGGAAGTGGGACTTAGTTGAAATTCAAAAAGAGTTTGAGGGGAGACTGTGGGGAAGGGACTGACTTGAAATCAGAGTTGCCTCTTACTATGTCAGAACACCTTTGGCATGGTATGAGACTGGGATGTTTCCTGACATGACAGTCACTGCCTTTGGATGGTGGGAGACCCAAGGGGATTGAGCAAGGTCCTGGATATTAATTAGGTCTGTGATAGTATATTGCTGCTGTCAGGAGTAAGATGGTCTCTGAAAGAGGAAATGTGACATCCTGAAGAGCTGATAACTGTGGATTGATAGGACTTCATAGAAATCCTTAGATAAAAATCATAGTTAAAAGAATGTCCATTAGAGGTCGATAGAGCAAATGGACCATCTAGAGCACTATTAGGAGACGGAGGCTCAGAATCTGCTAAGGTTTGAGTGGCTAAATAAGGATGGAGGGTGTATATTTGATGTGTTGAGTGAGAGGGTTGGATAGAGTCCAATTGCTTGGGGCAGACAATGAGATTGTAACTGGTGACAGCGGAGAAAAAAAAAATTGTGTACATTGTCTCCAGCAAGAAGAATGGTAATGAAGTTGATTTTTTTCTATAGTTTCTCCATCAAACGAGGGAGAAAGGGTAGAAATGAATTAATAAAGACATTTAGAAATGTCTGATGGCTTTATTCTATAAGAAGTAAGGAGAATAAACTCCTTGGAGTTCAGAGTTCCCCTTCAAGAATGGTTGGCCCATCTGACCCCAGAGAGATGAAAGCATGGCCAGGAGACTGGTGACGAGCAAACACTTTCCCAGTTTTCAAAAAGGAATTCTGCAAATTGCACATTGAGAAATCAGGTTTCAGTCTAGGGAATGCTTCTAAAATAGAATATTAAACAGATGGCTGTGAGCTCCAAGAAGAGGAAGCACTGAGTCATTAGGAGAAGTCACGCCAGAATCAGAATCATCCTTTTTTATTTCTTAATGCCCCTACACCAGTGGAGCGGGGAACATTGGGGGAAATCTTTAGAACAGCCTGTTTTGATTTCAACAGAGATTTTCCAAATACAAATGATGCCTGGCAGACAGAGTAATGCAATGTTAGTTGAGTTTGGGGATATTCAGGTGAAATTGTGGCTGGTTGAATACTTCCAAAGGAAATGTTGATTAATAGGCTGATGTTAACTGGAGGAAATACTGAAGAGAGATGTGTGGCTTGGTCCTTGGCTCACATCAACATTTTACCAATTGCTTGGCTAAGAACATTAACGAGGCAACATCATTTGCAGATGATATACGCTGAACAACAAAAAGAAAGAATATGACAGATGCAAGAATTGAGACTCAAATTATTTTGACATCCAGGACACTAGGCAGACACCATAAAGATAAAATTTAGCGAAGGTAAATGTAAAATCCTACACTTAGCACCTCGGAGGAGCAGAACGTTAATGACTGTCCAGACGTCCGAGCCCTTAGACTCTCAACAGCAGTTGTAGCTGCTGTCTATAGCTGAGGCGTGGGCCTCACATTTCCCTGGCTTTAGGTAGGAATCCAAAAATCTTCAATCAGCATTTCCAGCCACGCTTTTAGACGGATGTTAAAGTCATGACCGCAGTCCTTACTCCTACTGGAAGTCTACAATAACTGAGCATTCCACCTTATCCTGGATCCCATGGCCCTGGTCTCTAGTCTGATACACTGTGTCTCTGAGTGTGATGCTCAACATTGTCTATTTTTATTTGCATGTTGTTTGACAGCCTGATAGACAGAATCCCTATATATCAGCACTGCTTTAATGATTGATCTTGAACTTGGGTTCTTTGATGAACTTTGTAGTATGTGGTTGAGAAGTCAGGTACAATATTATAATGCACTTGATGCTTTTTTTTCCCCCTAGGCTGGGGGAAACTCATAAAAGTGCTCAGCTAGGCTGAAACTGAAACTTGACTATGATTTCCATAGAAATATGTGTGAAGTAAATGTAGATGAGAGCTGGTGAATATAGACCTATAGGAAGTCTAGATAGGATGCCAAGACATGAGCCAGGGCAGTCAGCATCACAGAAGAAAATGTGGTGGGCAATTTTCAGAAGGAATTGATCCACAATGCTTAGCACTGCCATGAAGTCACACAGGATCCAAGGCCTAAAACATTTCAAGTGGACTTTTCAACAGCCACATCACAAATGATACTGGTCAATAAAGCCTCTGTGGAAATAGAGGAAAAATCTGATTGCCACAGGTCAAGGACGGAGGTTTGAGAAAAGAAGGTAGTGGGATTGCCTATACATTTGAATACCAGGAAAGGGTTTAGAGGAGTCACTAGAAAGCGATGAAGGGCTGGATGAAACCACATGCTGCTTATATGTGTGGCAGGGAAAATGCCACTAGATGGAGAATTAGAGGTTCAAATAGAAAGCATATTTGTCTGGAAACAAGCCTGTACACATCATCAACACTGCCTCTCTTCTCTCTCTTCCCTTTCCTTACTTTCACCCTTCCATCCCTTTTCCACCCTTCTTTTCTCTGGAGTCAGAGTCCATAATTTATACTGTTCTATATGTATAATCAAAGTAATTACAGTTGGGATGACTATTTTCGGTGTGATGTTATGGCTGGATTAAGGTATAAACTAGTGTTGAGTAGAAGCTGCTCAAAATGAGTATTAGTAACAGAATTTTAGTGACATAATCACTCTGCTCTGTATGAGACACTTACAGAAATAGTTCAAGTGAAGCATGTGCTGCCCAAGATGTACTTGAAGCAGTGGTAGTGTCCAGACAGATGGATGAGAGCTTTGCAAGGCATACTCCATGTGGGAACTTCAGACGATGTTCAAGCTTCATTTCTGTTGTGGTAAAATGCCCTGGCTAAAAGCAGCTCAAGGAAGAAAGGGGTTTATTTCAGCATACAGTTCCAGGTTACAGTCCATCATTTGAGGAAGTCAAGACAGGGACTTCAAGAAGCTAGTCACATCATATCCTCAGTCAAGAACAAAGAGAAATGAAAGCAGACATGTTCTCTTGCTTGCTTGCTTATGCTCAGCTCTCTTTCCCTTAATCTTACACAGCTCAGGAATCCATTCCTAAGGAATGGTGCTGCCCACCATGGGTTGGGTCTCTTCTCATCAAATAACATATTACGACAGTCCCCTACAGAACAACCTAATATTGACAGTCCTTCACTGAGACTCTTCTGAGCTAATTTTAGGCTACTTCAAGTTGATAGTTAAAGATAACTATTATAGATTGGGACCTTTCTCTTCAAAAGAGAACAGCAGACTGAGTGAGGAAATCAGACCAGACTTGTGCTATGGTCTCTGAGATATCCCTGTTGGACCTATGTTGTGTAATATTATTTTAAGGTGTGTTACTTTTGTTTATGTTGCATTTGTTTAACTCTGTGAAGCTGTGTTACTGTACCTGTGTAAAACATCTGATGGTCTAATGAAGAACTGAATGGTCAATAGCAAGGCAGGAGAAAGGATAGGCAGGGCTGGCAGGCAGAGAGAATACATAGAGGAAAAAAAAGAGCTGGAGGAGTGAAAAGAGAAGAGAGACTAGCAGCCAGAGGAGGAGGAGCACTCCAGGGGCCAGCCAACCAGCTACACAGCAAGCCATGGCGTAAGAGTAAGATTAACAGAAGTAAAGAATGGGAAAAGCCCAAAGGCAAAAGGTAGTTAGGATAATTTAAGTTAAGAAAAACTGGCTAGAAATAAGCCAAGCTAAGGCCAGGCATTTGTAATTAAGAATAAGCTTCTGTGTGCGATTTATTTGGAAGCTGGGTGGTGGACCCCCCCTAAAGAGCAAAAAAGCCAGAAACAACCAACAACAGATCTAAATGAAACTGAATTAAGGTTGATGTTTAGGAGGAGTATCCATGCTTATTCTCTGAATTGTTACTTACTTACTGCTGGAAATAGGAGTCAAGTAATATAGCATCAGGGAGCGATGATTCCTCTGAGTCTCAATGTAGCTTTAAGATATTACCTTAAAATTCAGACAAATACTTGCTAATATTGTTACTGGTGGTCTTCTCAACTGTTCATTATTGAAGTAGAAATAAAATGAAGTGGATCTAGTTCTGGGCCCCATGTTCCTTCCCTAGTGTTGGCTTTACTCACACCATAGGGAGCCTTGAGTCAGGTGAGCAGCTTTAGAGAGGAGGGATGGAGAAATGGACCTTGAATGGCAACCTGCAAACCCAGTTTATGCTACGAATCTCTTGTATACTGTCCCAATTCTGAAGGAGCACTCCTCCTAAGGGCTCAAAACAAAGATTAAATCCTGCAAGTCTTTAGAGACCTATAACATCATAAACACAGTTTTTGAGGATTTTAAGCACTTTCAGTGTTGCTCTCATAAACACTGGCTGATAAAATTTCTCTCCCCTCTGCTCCTCCTTTCCCGGTCACTTCCCCTCTTCCCCAAATCCACTGCTCCCTTCAGAAAAGAGCAGCCTTTGTCCAGCCTTGATATGAGGGTTTGTGCCTAGTCTTATTGCATCATGATATCAGTTGATATCTCTTCCTTCCTTTTTAACTTTCTGCCTCTATTTTTTAAACATTTCTCTTGTAGTTCATCTGTTTGCTCCTTGTATGTCTTGGAATTCTAAACTGCCTGTACAATGAGGCAAGGTAGTTTAGTGCTGGTGTGGCTAAGGGGTGGGGAAGAAGGTACTCACATTTGCTAATTATCCCACTCTTCCCCACCCTTCCCTGGTCCAAAAGTTCTTTTGAGAAAGAAATGAGGTATATTGTTAGTATGGCTTTATGAAATCTGTGCCTTTTTAACAGTCCATCTGGTGTTATTTTGACTTTTTTTTAATTAAAAATCTAACTGGCCTGTTACCCAGTGATCAGTTACAACCCTGCTTCATTTATTCAGCACATACTTACTGAGTCTTTGCTCTATAAATAAGACGTTATTAGGGAAGGCAGAACAGGCTCTGTTCCCTCTACATTAATCTGCTTCCATACATCTATCAGGAAGGGAGTCACATATGGTTTTCATCAACGGGTGATGGCGTAAAGGGTAGGAGACCCAAGAACTTTTATAGCTGTTACCTTTGGACTTTGTGCCAACCCCTTTGTGGGTCAACCCCTCCCTGTTTACTTAATAGCGCAATTAACCACAGGATTTCTACATGTTAGGTGCACAGAGGCTCAGCCTACAGGAGCACTTGACTTAGTTTGTTGGCACTCTGTTGCATCTTTTACCTGGTACCTGTTGATCCTCTGCACTTTGGCCAGTGAACTTTTGGTCAGATCCTGTGGGGAGGGGCCAGTTGGAATTGCTGAAATATTTGAAAGGTACAAGCTGATTATAATGTGAGTAATCTGCCCCCTTCTCTTTGGTAGGGGAAGAAACCAGTTCTCTAATTCACTTCCCAAATTGGCATTCATAGCTCTGCCACCCTCATCATTCTTGGGGATAAATGCTGCAAAAATATTTTCTAAGTTCTGCAATTTTTGCACTTGAAGGACTTACCACCTCTTGTTTTTCTCTGCAATAAGGAAAGCTCTTCACTAGTGGGCTAGACTCCGTGAACGAGTGTGCATGTGAGAAAAATCATTAAAATGAAGTATTTTCTGTGTCTCAATTACTACTATTTTCATGTCTTTTTTACATATAGACTGATCTGTTGGTTTTGTTTTGTTTCTTGTTGCCCTCATGAAATTGATTGAGAATTTTTTGTTTGATCTTATTTTACTGTGATGCACTCCAGTGATGATTAATTAATCATTTTCAAAGTATTGTTTCATTGAAATTGGTTTCAGCAAAAGCACATTTAAGAAAAGAATCTGAGACCAGCACCAGGCATGTTATGGTACTGGACTGAAAATGAAGACACCATCCCCATAGCATCAACTCATTTTGTCCTTTCAGAGCTGACATCACCAAGAGAGAATCATCTCACGTCTATCCAGGAAACGTGTGGTGCTAAGGAATCTTAGCATGAAGACATGATGTAAAAACTTTGTAGATAAAAGGGAAGACATGTAGTAAGCCTGATGGAAGCCAAATTAAATTTAGATAAAAGTAGAAAGGTCTAATATTCCATTCTAAGAAGGGGCTTCTCATTAAATGATGTCTTGGATTTGATTGCCTCAGCCCTTTCCACTGTCACTGTATAGGTTATGTGGGTCATGAGCATAAGTGTGCAGAGACAAAGGTGAGTGAGAATTGTCTGAGTTTTGCTACACTGGTGAATACTGGAAGGCCAATGAGTTGAGTTACTGTGCTGGTTACTCTCTGTTACTGTGGCAAAATGCCCAACAAAGGCTGCCTAAGGAAGGAAGAGTTTATTCTAGCTTACAGTGTGAGGTGTCAATCATGGTAGGGAAGCCATGGCAGAAGGGACCTGAGGTGACTGGTCACATTGCATCTGCAGCATGGAAGCAGGAAGAGATGAATACTGGTGCCTTCCCTGCCCACTTCTCCCTTTGTATGCAACCCAGGATCCCAGTCCACACAGCAATGCTGCTCACATTTAATATGGGTCTTCTACCTCATGTAACCTAGTCTAGAAAATCTCTCACAGATATTCTCTTATGTTTGTCTAGGTGGCTCTAGATCATGCCAAGATGACAGGCAATATGAACCATCACTATAATGTTACCTCTTCTCTGGCTGTCATCTGGGTCTAGGAAGCTGTTTCTGATTTATCATAAGACAAAGTTCATCAAGTCTTTGTGACATGTGAGTCACAATTACATTTATGCTCTTCCTGTGTAGCATTTAATCTGGATATTCTCTCTCTCACTGGCATTAGAGGCCCTGGCTAAAGTTTATCACCAGCCAGCATTACTTTCCAACATTTGTGCATTATATTTACAAATACTATGAATATACATGTATCTCTGCTTAAATACAGGCTAAAAGTTAAACATGTAGGTGTGGTAGTATTGTGTTCCCCAAAATATTGTGTATGCTAATAAACTTATCTGGGGTCAGAGAACAGGACAGCCACAATATGAAACAGAGGTTAGGCAGTGGTAGCATACGCCTTTAATCCTAGCATTCCAGAGACAGAAATCCCTCTGGATCTCTGTGAGTTCAAGGCCACATGGGAAACGGCCAGGCGTGGTGACCCACGCCTTTAATCCCAGAAAGTACGCCTTCAATCCCAGGGAGTGGTGGTAGAAAGCAGAAAGGTATATAAGGCGTGAGGACCAGAAACTAGAGGCATTTGCTCTGGAGAGGCATTTGGCCTGGAGAAGCATTTGGCCTGGTTAAGCTTTCAGGCTTCTAGCAGCAGTTCAGCTGAGACCCATTCTGGATGAGGGCTCGGGGCATCCAGTCTGAGGAAACAAGACCAGCTGAGGATTCAGTGAGGTGAGATAGCTGTGGATTATTCTGTCTCTCTGACCTTCCAGTGTTCACCCCAATACCTGGCTCAAGTTTGATTTTATTAATAAGACCATCTAAGATTCATGCTACATGTAGGATGTAATTTTCAAAGTTAATATATTACACTCTTTACAAAGTTATTGTGTGTATATGTGTGCAGGTGAGTGTGTGTGTTTATATATGTCTGTAGGACATGTGGTTCTAAGCACCATCCACTTCAAACTTTGAGATGGAACCTCTCCTTACTTGGGAGCTCAACAAATAGTCCATCCAGTCTCCAGTGCTGTGTTTGCAAGCACATACACCATATCTTAGCTCTTATTTTTTTATGTGGATTCTGGAAGATTGAATTTAAGTTTTCATACCTATAACACAAGCACTTTACTAACTGAGGTATCACCTCAGGTTCCCATGCATTTTTAAAATAGGTACTTTGGGATCTTTGTTCTATTTCTGGTAATTTCTATTGCCTTCTTTGTTCCTTAACTTCTATGAAGGGTGAGTGAATTATAGTCCCACCTTGAAAGTTGCTCTCACTGCCTTTGTGTTGGTCTCCTTCCAACTCTGTTTCCATCTACTGTGGAAGCATTTCTGACTACCTCTGACTAGCAGATTTTTTCTACTATTTTCTCTATTTACTCTATTTTCTACTCCTTATTAGGGTCTTGCTGTTTGCTTATATGCTGTTTTTTCTTAGCATAGATCTTTAGGCAATGCACTAGGTTGATTGTAGAAGGCAAAGTTGAAGGATTCATTGGGGGAGGGTGACTTTAAAAATAATGACAAAGCTATGGTTTATAACATCCTTAATAAAAAGCCATTACAAAGAGCCATTGATGACATTAAAAAATATGGTTATTATTTTTTTCTTAAAATAACAGAGGAAATTCCATCCAAATGGGAACTAATTCAAACACATTTTTCTGCCTTTCAGAATATTCAAAATAGAGGATAGAAATCCAAATACTTCATATGTGTTCATAAAGGCTATGTTTTAACAAGACTGCATTCTAGGTTCGCTGAAAAAAAAAACACTCAATTGAATTTAATTTGATTTCTGTAATGACTGAAGATTCTCCAGACCTGGCAGAAGGCAATAGAGTGTCAGTAATAGATGACAAAAATTCACAGACTATCTCAGATGAACCAAATACTGCTCATTACAGTAAAGGAATGCAGCAAGAGGGAGGATTTTCACTAACTACTGGGGATTCTCTAGTTATGCTGTTATTTAAACTTCAAATATATAGTAATTTTGGCTAAGGGCTTTGGGTTTTCTTGACTCATGAGTGATAATTTTCTTTGTTTTTGTTTTTGGTGTGACTGGGTAATGACCAGGTGAAATTCTGCTTAAGTTGGACTTTCCTTGGTTTTAGTCTATCACAATCAATTATCTCAGATGGTGGTAAGAGCTGAACTATGCTGTTCCTAGAATGCGTATAGTGAATTTGTATAGTCTAGTACTTCAGAATGTGACCTTATTTAGAAGTAGGGTCATTGAAAATATAATTATTGAAGATTAGGTCACAGTCGATACAGATTGCAGATACAGAGATATGTGTGTGTGAAAAACCTTGGAAAAAAATAGGAAGAAGGCAACCATCCTGGAGCCTAGCAATGCTTGGGACAGGCCTTGATTAATGGCCCCAGTGCACACTGTTATTTTCTGTTATTCTAAGCTGCCTAGTTTGAGTATTTTGTCAGGCCAGCCACAGGGAGCAAGTATGAAAGACAGCCCATCCAACAGAAGGACTTGCACTAAGGAGGCAGCTAGCTTCTTAGAAAACACAACATGGATTCATTTTATATTCCTTCCATGTTACCCAGTATGCACTGAATTGAATCCCCTAAGGCTCGTATTTCAGTGGTTTTAAGAGTTTTCAATATATAGTATTATGCCATCTATAATCAGAGATCATTCTACTTCTTTCTTTCTGATTTGGGTACTTCCTCTTGCCTAGTTGTATCTGGAAGTCCCGATTGGCTACTGCTCCCTTTCAGTGCTGTGTTGAATTGAGGCACAGACAATGGGTACAGAGGATGTGCTCTATATCTTAAAGTGAAAGCTTTCACTACTGAGTGTGATGATAGCGGTGGGCTGGGACCAAACCAAAGGTATCACATATACTAGGCAAGCACTCAGTCACTGAGCTATACCTGCAGTCTATTGTGCTGAGGAATGTTCCTTTTCTGCCTAAGTTATTAATAACACATACTTTTCCACAAAAGATTATCAAGTTCTGTTAAATGTTTCTCCTTTGAAATATCTCAAATATCCATTGAGATAATGCAATTCCAAATGCTATATGGTATATTGTATCAATTTATTTGCTGTGGCAGACAGTTCTGCATTCTATGGATAAATTCTACTTGGTCATGGTGTTGGATCATTTTAATGTGCTGGGAGTGTGGGTTGCTAAAATTTTCTTGAGGATTTTTGTATCTATGTTCATTATCTTACTAGACTGTACCTTTTCCTTATAAAATGTTTGGTTGATATTAGGATAATGCTGGCCTCATAAAAATACTAGAAATGTTCTATCTTCTACTTAAAAAAAATTAGAAAATGTTGGCATTAATTCTCCTTTAGATGTTTGGTAGAATTCACCTAGAGAGTCATTTAGTCCCAGGATTTACTTTGTTAAAAGGGTTATGGACACTAGTTTAACATGCTTGTTTGTTGTTGGTAGAAATGTAAATCATTGAAACTATTATGGGAAAGAATATAGATATTCTTCAGAAAACTCTGGAAGCTAGGGGCTGGAGAGATTGCTCAGTAGTTAAACGTGTATACTGCTCTTGTAGAGGACCCAAGTTCAGTTTCCAGCACCCACATCCGGTGGCTCACAGCCACCTGCAACTCCACCACTAAGTGTTTCAATGCCCTCTTCTGACTTCTGTGGGCATATACTCTTGTGCATTTACCTACACACACACACACACACACACACACACACACACACACACACACACA
>CABHPR010134422.1:0-12695 GCA_902168415.1 Peromyscus melanophrys | reverse complement strand
ACACACACACACACACACACACACACACACACACACACACACACACATATATAGATATAGATATAGATATAGATATAGATATAATTAAAAATAGACAAATAAAACCCCTGAAAACAGAAACTACTGTCTGATGTAGACATCTGTGGGTATATTCTGACATATACCACAGGTATTGAAATCAGATCTCAAAGAAACATTGTTCACTATAGAGTATATTGTAAAAGCCGAGACACAGAAGCAACATTAATATTCATGAATGGATGAATGAGTGTTTAAAAAGTTATACCTGTAAAAGAATATTTGTCAGTCTTACAAAATAAGGAAATTTAATCATTCAAGATAGCATAGCTTAATCTAGGGACTGTTATGCTAAGTGAAATGAAGCAGACAAATACTACATGGTACCACGTGTGATGAATCTCAAAGAGTTAATGTCACAGAAGGGAGTGGAAAGGTAGTTATTCAGGACTTGGAAGCAATGAGTTGAGAGATATTAACCAAAGGGTATATGGTTTTGTTCTCACAAGATTAAAAAGTCAAAGAGATCTGCCATACAAAACTACATGAAACATACATGAAAATACTATACTACAAACTTAAACTTTTGCCCAGAGGTAGATTTATGTCAATCATTCTTATGATAAAAGCTAATGATGATAATGGAAGATAAGAGAGTGAAAAGCAGTCTTTGGTGAAGATAGATAAGTCTACAGTATAAATTTTGATGAAATTTCATAAGATGTCACCAAAATTATTACATTATATATTAATTATGCAGTGTTTTTCATGTGAAAACATTAAAATTTTTGTCAGTAGTATGGTATTAACAAGTCAAAAATAATAATATGAGACAGAGAAATGGATGAATAATTCAACAATTAGCCAACCAATAAATACCTTGAGTGTTAATACTGGAAACTAAAAAAAAACCAAAAAACATTATTTTAAGAAATTTAAAAGGAAGAGATTAGGACAAGCAGATGGACATTGGACCCTGTGGGAAGGTGGGCACCTGCAAGCCAAGACTGGAGGCTTTGGAAGAAGCCACACCTACTGAAAGCTTTCCCGCAGAAAAATGCACCCTCTGTGGTTTTAACCATATAGTCTATAGTATTTTGTTATCGTAGCATTATAAACATAACACGTCAGTTATTGTTTAATCTTCTTCATAGATCAGGGTGCGCTGAGTTATGCCTACTTTGTGACAAATATAGACCAGACCCAAAGTAAACTTTAAATTTTAGGGTATGTATATATAATACTTATTTGTTTATTTATTTTGCTTTTACAGTCTGATCAAAGTTTCCTCTCCCTCCTCTCCTCTCAGTCCCTCTCCCCCAGGTCCCCTCTCCTCCTACCCCATGCATTCCCCCTCCTCCTCCATTTCTCTTCAGGAAAGGGCAGGCCATTCATGGATATTAACCAGCCATGGTATATTAAGTTGCAGTGAGACTAGGCACCTCGTCTATTATTAAGACTGGATGAGGCAACCCAGTAGGAGGAAAGGGTCCCAAAAACAGGCAACAGAGTCAGATACAGCCCCTGCTCCCACTATTAGGAGCCCCACAAGAAGAGCAAGCTACACAACTGTCACATATACACAGAGGGCCTAGGTCAGTCCCATGCAGGCTCCCTGGTTGTTATTTCAGTCTCTGTGAGTTCCTAGGAGCCCAGGTTAGTTGATTCTGTAAGTTTTTTTTTTTGTTGTTTTGTTTTTTTTTGTGTGTGGTATCCTTGACCCTTCTGGCTCTACAATCCTTCTCCTGCCCAATCCTACATAATGTTTGGCTGTGGGTTTCTCAGGCTCGACATTTTATATCTTCTAAGAGATCAACATAAAAGATTATCTATTCATGGAAGCAGTTAAGATGTTTATTTCCAATGAAACAAACGTCTTATTCCAATACTGACTTCCTCTCAAGAAGAAACAAAATTCCTTATTTGAAATAGTCTACAATTGTTCATAGCACTGGTGTGTCTTGGGTTGTGGGGAGTTAACTGTGAGGATACATGGAATTGGTCAGTTTTCTATTGTATTCATTTTTTAGCATGGGGTCTGTTGTTGGGATTACGTGGTCCATGGTGGATGACACTGCAGGCACATACAGTCAATGAAGGGACATTCTGTGTCATGTGAGCATGGCTAGGATGTGAAGGAGCACCCAACATTCAAGGACCTCATTGCATCCCAACCCTACTTCAGCTCTCTGTCTCTGCAGTCCTAAGCCAGAGTAACATAGTACTGGGTCACAGTTCACCTATACTCCAAGTAAACCTCAAAATTTATTAGTCTGTTATTTTCTCTTGATTTATCATATGTCTAAAGGAGACAGTATTCAAAGGAAGGTTTTCCATAACTACAATATCTGCTAGTTGAAAATCACTCACCATAGCTAGCCATCCAATGCTGGCAGTACTTCTGATACTGCTGTGGCTCTGCTTGTATCCTCTGTGAGCCTGTATTCACCCCAAATTCTACCTGCATGCTGGATTGTATAAGCATAATCCAAATTGTATAAGACTAAACTATTTCCCAAGTCTATTTCACAAGACACTAAGCCCCCTTATAGCAGAGTTTTTTTGATGCAAGTTGGCTAAACAAAGCATGAATACTTGTGTGTATGTATGCATGTGTACACACATGTTCAATTACAGGAAATGACAAGCTTAAACAACAACCACAACAAAAGCACCAAGGCAGAGACACAGCAAGAATCAAGAACTACTCAATGGAAGGGCAGAGAAATAGGCAGCTCCTGGCAGGTGCAGGAATTACTTGAGTAATGAAAGCTTTACTGCAGAAGTACGTCTCTCTCTCCCAGATTCACATCTCCAGCATTCTTTTTTTTTTTTTTTTTTTTTTGTTTTTTTTCGAGACAGGCTTTCTCTGTGTAGCTTTGTGCCTTTCCTGGAACTCGCTTTGGAGACCAGGCTGGCCTCGAACTCACAGAGATCCGCCTGGCTCTGCCTCCTGAGTGCTGGGATTAAAGGTGTGCGCCACCAACGCCCGGCTCAGCATTCTTATATGTACTAGGAAGGGATTAATTAGCCACCTCTATTGGGTCACTGCCCATTTCATGGCTATAAGTACAAGGTCCTTCTTGTAGAGAAACCATTTTACTCAGTTGAGCCCATTTCCCCAGAGAAATGAAGAATGTGAGTTTTCAGAAAGCGGAAGAGGTAGCCAAAGACAACAGATGGGGACTTCGAGTTTCTTAGCATAGGAAAGTCATATTTAAGTAGCACAGTTTTGTTTTGTCAGCCTTAACCAGTGCACATCCCTACAGCGCTCCCTTCCAACTGGCAGTTGGGGCACTAACACTTCCCATTGGGCAGGAAGTATCCCCTTTGCTGTGCTTTGTCAGCCAGGTATCAACTGGTCGTTCTTTAAAGACCATCCTGGATACTCCTGGACCTGGCCTTGAATTTATGTCACAAACTGCTGCTGAATGAAGCACATGAAGATCTTTTGGCACAATGAAGGCTTGTTCATGTAAATATTATTATTACTAGTCATTATCAGAAACAGGAACATCTTGACAGCATAAAAAGAGAGCCGGCTTAGCTTGGATGCCAAGGGAAGCAGCTGCATGAAGCAGGAATGGAATTCTGAGCCTCTAGACAAGCTAGAGAAATGTTCTTCACGTTGGGTTTTGGTAGACTTTCCCAGCAGGTAAGATGGTGAGCTGCAGGGAGGTTCTAGGTGGTGGGGTGTGGATTCACTTACTTTATAACAAAGTAGTGTTAACTCTGCAAAGACATCTGTGATGATAAATTTGATTTTCAGATGATTGGGTTGAGATAGGTTAAGATTACCAAAGCTGAACTTTATATCTTTGAGGCCATTTCTGTGGAAGAAGAACTAGATGGAAAGACCCACCATGAATATGGGTGGCAGCATCATATGGGCTAGAGGACCGAGGAGAAAGATGATGGTGCATGTCCTCTGGCTTCCCAGTTTTCTGGTCTACAACACCTTCCTCATCAAGATGTTCAGAAACCTCTGAAATCAGGAGCTCTGGTAAATATTCCTCCCTGGAGTAGTTTTGCTCAGATATTTTTATCACAACAATGGGAAACTGACTAACAGAACTCCTAGGGAAAATGTTGATTGCATTCCATCTTCCTGTTGAGACTTCCATATGAGACTGATTCTGTGGCAGACTATCTAAGCTTTCCTTGGGTCTGGGGAAAAGAGTTCACTTGAACTTCTTTCTTCTGGTATCCCAAAGGTCTAGGGAATTGAGGTCTGACCAGAAAGAGGTCCACCAGTGTCTATTGTTATAATGAAACACCATGACCAAAAGCAACTTGGGGAGGAAAGGGTTTATTTGGCTTACGTATCCCGAATGACAGCCTGTCATCAAAGGCAGTCAGGGCAGGAACTCAAACAGGGCAGCAGCTTGGAGGCAGAAGCCATGAAGGGTGCTGCTTACTGACTTGCTCCTTATCACTTGTTTAGTTTGCTTTCCTACAGCACCCGGGACCACTAGTCCAGGGTGGTACCACCCACATTAGACTGATCTCTCTCACATCAATTGATTACTAATTAAGAAAATGCTCTACAGGCTTGCCTCCAATCCACTTTTATGGAGATATTTTCTCAGTTGAGGTTCCTACTCTCAGATGACTATAGCTTTTGTCAAGTTGACATAAAACCAGACTGGACAGCAGGTGCCGAGAATCTTCCAAGGTCACAGCAAAGTTATTTTTCCTGTGATGAACATACCAATCACAAAATCTAGCCAAATTTAATATGATGTCTCATTGTTTAATGTTTTTCTGCATGATATCTAGAGGTGCCAACATGCAAAGGAGAAATGAAGTTAGTTGTATATAAAAGACACAGAACACAGCTCCCCTACTCAATGTGGCATGTGTGGTGCTTTGACCTCTCTTCTGAGGAAGTTGTATGTAAAACAAAGAACTCTGTAGCTGCATCATGAAGTTTGGAGGAGGGAGATGCTGCTGGGAGTTTAATGCAGCACTGGTATAACTCTGTGGTTCCATGAAACAGAATGGGAAAGGATGTAGAGCAAGTAGCAAGAAATAACAGTGTCCTTAAACAGACTGTGCCCTTTTTGGCTTTGAGAAACGTGATTCTATGCTGTCAAGCCATAGAGGGTTGGGTGGAGCCTGAGGACTGTATAGCTGTACCAGTGAGTACCTGAGGTATACATAGCACACAGAGACAAATCTGGGGGAGGACTAGAAAGGCTGAGCCCTTGACCTGAAAGCAGTCTCAAGGACAAGTTCAGGAGTGAACTCCATGAAAGGAAATTCCCTTTCTCTGCTCCTGAGTTTGGCTGACATTTAATGGCAAAGATCATCTGGTAACATTTTGAAGTCCAAACAAGTTTGATCATTAATTCTTTCTGAGTCCCAAATCATGCAGAATATTTATTTTCTTGGGAGAACAATATCAGTCCCTATTTAATTCAGTGGCTCTGATTTTCATTAGATAAAAGTTTGAGTGGATAAAAGCCATTCACCTGTATTAATGGAGTTTTCCTGTCCCAACTTCCTGGTCCCAAATAAACACACAGAGACTTATATTAATTACAAATACTCAGCCAATAGCTCAGGTTTATTACTAACTAGGTCTTACATTTAAATTAATCCACTTCTATTAATCTATGTATTGCAACATGGTTTGTGCATGTCCTCTAGCATGTCTTGCTTCCTAGGCAGCTGACTTGAGTCTCTCTGACTCTGCCCTTCTTCCCCTCAGCATTTTCAGTTTGGCTTTCCTGCCTAGCCTTATCCTGCCTTGCTATAGGTCAATCAGCTTTTTTATTAACCAACAAGAGTAATACATTGTCACAGCATAAAGAAGGATTATTCCACAGCACACCTGATTTCCCTACTGCCCCAGAACAATAAGCCAAGAACGCATATACAAAATGTAAATGCTGAGGTAATTTCTTTGGGGCCACAGTCTTTAAAGTATTAGGACACTTTTTTTCCCAATACGGACAGGGTTAGAGCTCAGAAAAAGGGAGTGGATTTTGTCTAGAGAGGTTCATGACAGAACTTGAAGTGTTCTCCATTAAGCCCAGAAATGCTTAATGGAGAATTTTTATTACATTTTCCTTCTAATTGTCCTTCCCCATTTCTTTGCAAAAAATTTTTGTAGTATCTAAGTGACTTGCAAACATACTTTGTGACATTGTGGTTGGATCTCTTTGGAACCTGGAGCAATAAGCCACTGGTCTCAAAGTAGTATGAGAAAGAGTAAGGAAGTCAAAATGAGTCAGAGTAGATATGTCTTGTCTGGTCATGCCATTTTAGCCAGATGTCACCCTATATCTAGCCCCATGTAGATTGACTCATATATATATTTTCATTTAATCCTTACAAAGGTTCAGCAAGGCAGAGACTGGTATGTTTTCTGTTGAATATGTGTCTGTGATCTCCTTCCTGGATAAGAGGCTCTTTGCATCTTTCAGGTTAGGATAGCATTTTATTTGATCACTTTAACCTATATTTTCTTTAAATTTAAAAATCATCCCCTGACAATTTCATATATGTATAAAATGTTTCTTGATCATTTTTCACCCTTCCATTATCCCCTCCTCCTGCTGTCCAACGATTCCTCTCTTGCTATAATAATGTCTTTCTTCGTGTGTGATCCACTGAATTTAATTAAGGTTGCCCACCTGAGCATAAGTGAATGGCTGTTTACTGGAACACGGGCAACTCAACAGTGGTTACACCATGGGAGAAAATAATTCTCATTCCCCAGTAGCCATTAATTGCCTTTGGCTCCCCAGGGAGGTGGGGCCTAACAAGCCCCTCCCTACCCATGATGGAATGATGAAGGGTTGCTGTAGAATATGATTTTAAGGTGTATTACTTTTGTTTGTGTTGCATTTGTTTAACTCTGTGAAGCTGTGTTACTGTGCCTGTCCAAAACACCTGATGGTCTAATAAAGAACTGAACAGTCAATAGCAAGGCAGGAGAAAGGATAGGCGGGGCTGGCAGGCAGAGAGAATATATAGCGGGAGAAATCTGCAAAAAGGAGACCTAGGAGCTGGAGAAGGAGGAGGACTCCAGGGGCCAGCCACCCAGCTACACAGGAAGCCTTGGAATAAGAAACAAAGAAGGGTATACGGAAATAGAAAAGGAAAAGCCCAGAGGCAAAAGGCAGATGGCATAATTTAAAGTTAAGAAAAGCTGGCTAGAAACTAAGCCAAGCTAAGGCCGGGTGTTCATAAGTAATAAGCCTCCGTGTGTGAATTTCTTTGGGAGCTAGGTGGCGAGTTCCCCAAAAGAACAAAAGAGTGAAAACCCCAACAACAAAGGGTCCCATCCTAAGCAGGTCTTCTATAAATAACCACACTGCTGTACATTTGTCTCACATCCAGAGGACACTTAGGTTTTTTTCCAAAATGAATGTGCCAGATAGAAAGCACCTATGGATATTTGTTTATTGGACTGAATTGAGGAAGGAGTGTGGTTGAAGTTATAGGTCTAAGCTAGGTTGTAGAGCCTTGAATGACAAATCAAGTTTGGATCTCATTTTTAATCATTGAGGTGGCTGGAGAAAGGATAAGGCAGGCTAAAGAAATGTAAGATTTTTGAGTCAAAGAAATACATTCTGTTGAGGTAAGTGGTGAACCTCCAGCAGCTAAGTTACATCTAATATGGTGTCTTGCATGAATGTGTGGCTGACACATTATTTTGATGGTCTGGTTATGATACCAAGGATCACTCTAGCATGAGAATCTAAAAGCTAAAGTTTCTCTTGGAACTATCTTTTACTGAAGAAGATGCATGCAGCAAGGCTTATTAAACTCTGAGGCAAATTGCTGTTTTTAACATTTAAACTTACAAACACAATTTGTTATGATTTTGTGCTTCTGAGGTAGGCCTTGCATAGTTCCCTAATCCTTTCTCTACTGCGATACTTCCTTCTAGTCTGTTTATTTATTTTATCTAAGTTGACAGGGCTAGCATTGTAGTACTTCAGAAATCATCAGCTAAGGAGATATGTGATACCCAACTCTGAAAACCCTCCCTCACTTTCATAGAGTAATAAGAGTTCAAGACTAATTTCAGTTTTTCTGAGAACTTAACAGAAACCATGCATTTTCCTGTGATAAGATCATCTGAGCAAACCAAAGTAGCTTATTTGTCTTTGGCAAGTATTTTATTAGCTTAACGTGTTAATTATGTTCATCTCTTATTGATTGACAGCTCCAAAGAACAGTTATACATGTCTCAGAAAAAGAAAATAAAATAACTAAATTTTATTTTTTAAAAACATGTGTCCCAGATTTTTTTATTTAAGAACAAAATGATGAGTGACAGGCTCAAGATCAACAGCATCACTGAACTTCATCTCCCCTGCCACCCCAACACTTTTTGGGCTTCCATCCCTCCTCAGTAAATGAACTTAACCCTGAAGCTGTGGTGGCTCCAGGTTCTCTTGGTCTACCTCCTTTCCTTTGCCTCAGCTAACCTCATCCCCAGGCTGGGCTGGTGCCTCAGTTTGAGAGCCCAGAGCAGTGATAGGAACACAGAGAAAGGCCTTACCCTCAGGAAAAGGAACTGAAGAGTAGAGTGTGGTGAAGTGGGGGCTCCATAGCCTGGGGCACCAAAATGGGGCCCTGGAAGCTCAAGGAAAGGATACAGCCCCCCCCCCCCCCCCGAGGAAGGAGACCCAGCTACCTCATACTCTTCTCATTGGGAATAGTTGATGCTTGATGGTTTGCCCTTCTGGCACCCATTACAGAACCACATTCAGACCACATGCTTCTCCACATCATCAGCTGGTTCGCGATGATGCTGATCTGCCACAGGTTGGGCATCTGGTACTGCAGAAACACATCTCTGGGTTCCCCTCACATGTTCTCAAAGCTCATCCACTTTCTCTTGTTGGCCTGAACCAGGATCTCTGCTTTGCATATCTCTTGAAGTTTCTCATCATTGTCTGCTTCCTCTACCCAATTCTCCAGCAAGGGCCACAGCTTACACATGTTCTAGAAGCTGAGCTGCAGGACCTCAAAACGGTAAAATGGTGGTCTGGCTGAACACCTTTCCAAAGAGAACCACCCAGGGTGAGCCCCACGTCGGCCTGGGCATACCCTCAGGTGATCCTCTTCTGCTTCAACAGCTTTGCAAACTGTTCTAGTTCCTTCTGCGTGGCTGTCATGTTCTGTGACTCCTGGGGACTTGGTTTCACCTTCTCCAACTTCATGTCACTGGAGCGGACAGTACAGGGCCCAGGAAAGGTCCCCTCTGAGTTGTTCTCCAATCCTGCTCCTGCCTGACCCTCAGGCTGCAGAGTCTCCAGGTCAACTTGTGGCATTAGACCTAGTCCAACATGAGGTCCACAGTATGCCATCCCTCCACAGAACTCATATGGCAGGAGACAAGGGGATAACCCTAACACCTCTGAGCCTGGTTCAACCTCTGGCATGATTCCAGGCTCACCTGGAGGCCCGTGGAAGCTTAGCCATGTCCAAAGGTCCACCCAGCCAGCTCTAGCCCTCCTGACCCATCACCCCTACCTAGTGGGGGTGAGAAGGCAAAGTCTGAAGCCAGGTGACTGGGGAGGGTGGGCACCCCAAGCCGGGGGTCTGACGGGAGCCTGACTTGTTATTGTGCGGGCAGTTGGGTAGTAATTTATTTTCAAGCAAATACTCTTAGAGAAACGCTTGTTTCAACACGTCATCGGGGAAGAACTTTTGAGAAGATGCATGCATTCCCCAAACTTTTATCGAAGGGAACATTTGAGTATGAAAGTTAAGGTGATCTCCAGACCAAGCCTTGGGTCTCTCTCACTGCTATGCTTGTCTAAGCCTTCTCCCTGCTGCCATTGTTTATGCCACTGACTGAGAATACATCTCCCCGAAACTTCTGTTTAACGCAGAGAATGCCTGCCGGTGAATCAAAGCACAATGAGGCCTCTTTGCTTTTGGCACATCAGAGCAGGTGATCAAAGGATGCTTGATTGCAAAGAACCCTGATTGAGGTAGTTACAGAGACAACAAAGGGAAGCCCATGGCGTTTGCTAGGAGCCTGCCAGCATGTCCTTTCAGGACTCATCATCAGGGCTTCATCAGAACATAATTTTCTGCATTTTCTGCCTCGTTTTTGTTTCTGGCATGCCGTCTTTATGACACTGATGTATCTGAGCCCCACTGTTCCTCCTGAGAATTTAGGACTCTCAAGCATGGAGGAGACCTGAACAGAAAGTGCACAGCCAGTTTGCCTGGGTGGAACCACTGCAGCTCACTTTTAAATGTACTTTTATCCAGTATTTTCTCCAGTGTAATGAAAGAAAACAGTGAAAACGAAAAACAATATCCTTATGAAAGGAAAGAAATTGCTGTTATTGGAATCAGAGCAAGGAACGCAGACTGCCCTTCAGCAAGGGCAGTCTCATGTCAATCGCAGCTCATTCTTGAAAACTGGAATGTAGAGGACACGTGACTGTCTAGAGCAAGAGAACAGCACATAGAGAACACGAACCTTCTGCATGATGAAATAGAAGAGGTAAAAAATGTTGAGAGTATGTTTTCCTAGTCTCTTGCTTCTATTTTTGCTGAAACAAGCTCAAAGTCTGTAGCATGAAATAAGAATTTGGGGGAAAGCTGAGGGAAATAATGAAAACTGGAAGCAGAACAAGTGTCCCATTTCAAAAGACAGGACGTGCGTGGTGGCGTTACCTCAGAACCCACCGGGAGGAGTTTTCTAAGGCCAGATTTTAAGAGGACCATGTCTTGTCAGTCTCTCTTCTTGGATGCTGCTAATGTATGAGGAAATGCTCCTCTCTAATTGGTTCATAAAATACCTCATACACCATGTGCTTGCATTCTAGGTCTGTCTTGTGTGGTCAGTGAGAGATATGTTTTCTCTTCCTACTTGACTTCTTGTGGTTGTTCACATGTAAAAAAATAAATAAAATAAAATAAAATAAAATAAAATAAAATAAAATAAAATGACCACTATAAAATTTAGGAAAGTTGAGTTCAGCCAATCCAAACTGCTTATCTGCTTTCTGGTCTACCAAAATGTGAATAAGCTGTTGTAACACAAACTCCCTCCACCACAGACTGAGCAGAGCCATTCACCATGCTTCCCTGTGTTGACGGACTGTGCCCTATGCAACCAGCAGTGGAAAAAAAAAGATCTCTTAAGTAGTTTTGTCATCAATGTAAGTTACTATCTAATGAACGAAAGGGTGAAACAATAAACACAAAGTTTTTATTTTAAAGTGACACAAAATATAGGATGAAAACATATCCCCAAAATATTTTGTGAAATTGCAAGTGGAATTTTAAGACAATAACTCAATACTTTAGAAACCAAGCAGTTAAAAACAGAAGTAGATAAATATCCATAACAAGTTATTGAAAGAAAAATCAATAGTGAGAAAAAGTAAAATCCAAGAGTAAAGGAGTCTAGAAATACGACTACAGTAGTGAGCATTAATTTAGGAATGAGTGTATGATAAAAATGGATGCTGCATTTGAGAAAAACAAGAGATGAAAATGTATTGAAATATTACTGATTAAAGTATGCAGTGTGTCAGTGTGTTGAAAATGAGAAAAGGCCAAGACATCAATGTCATTAGAGAGAAATTAACAAAATGGCTGAATTCAATAGAAGATTATTCTATGTAGATAACATTAAGAGAACTAGTAAGTAACTGGAAGAGGGGTCATGTTACCCAATAATATGGCCACGAAGTCATATATCATGTATTATTTGAAATATAAGGAGCAAAATTATGTGTGTGTGTGTGTTTGTATGTGACATTTTGACCCTGGAATTAATTTTGGAAAATAAAGACACAGAGAATGTAAATAACTACAAAGATTAAAAGATTTATTATGCTTTGTAGTCTCAGAAATAAAATATATTTTACTTTAAGTACTTTTGAAATATTCTTAAAGTAGGTTCTTTAACACATAAACAAAATAGTAAATTATAATTCTTTGTAGTAGAGTATTGGAAAATCATAATGTAGCACAAACAGAAATACATAATATGAAGTTGACAACTGGGGTATCAAAAATGCTTTCTAAATAAATATGCATTTATAGATAATTCTAAGAAAAATGTATAGTATCTATAAAAATACAATCAGAAAAATAATGGCCTTTAAGGTTTTGACATTCAACACTAAAATTTAATTTTACCTATGACTACAAGAGTAAAGCTTTTGTGAAAAGGTTTCTAATAGAATCTAGTAAGACTATGTGATTCTGATGATAATGTGGCATTCCATACTTTATTGCTAATTCTGTTATTTTCAAAATCCTTGCAGACACTTTGCCAATGAGTCACGAAAGCATTCAGAACATTACACAATCCTTGCAGAATATTTCCTGAGAGTGAGACACATTGGAAAAATTGAGAAATTTGACTCGACACTGTTACATTTGTGTTAGGAAAGTTTGTGGGACTGCTTCAGTGGTGAAGCACTCTGGACATCCACTCAGGAAGTGGATCAGTTCTGTGGGCAGTGCCAAGTTCTGTGGGCCGTGCCAAGTCGCAGCGGGAGTGAACTCACAATGACGACAACGGAGCGCCAGTGGCAGGACACAGGCCTGGGGTGTGGTGGGCAGGTCCAAGAGCAGAACTCCAGAACTGCACTGCCAGGCCAGTTTCCTTGCCTCATCCTTTACCTGTCTTGTGTGTATGCTTTCGGGATGGCAGAGCAGTTTAAAGTCTGGGTCAC
>CABHPR010134421.1:27772-41505 GCA_902168415.1 Peromyscus melanophrys | reverse complement strand
ACCCTATTATCCCTCTGTGTATATTTCTCATTGCAATGTATTGGCAGGACGAGTATAGTGGGCATAACATGCTGGGGCATGACGGGACTTAGTTCATAGGTTAGTTTCAGAATTCAGGTTGTTCACAGTAGTTCATTGATCACATGTGCACTTTGTGATTTCTCACAATTGAGTAAGGACATGGAGGGAGCAAAAGCAGACTTAAGAGCAACAAAAGCATTAGACCATTGAAATTGAGACACATTGAATCGATTTAAACTTTCCCTGCCTCAACTCATCACCAAGTCCACGGAGCTCCATTATACTAAAAGCCAAATCCATGTATTGATCTGTGGTATATTTCTTGGAAACAATAGGGTAGAATGAACCACTGAGGGTTGAGGGGAAACCATTCTAGGAAATAATTTTTAAACATAATTGATATGCCAGAAAATTGAAGCTCACACAGAAGCCAAGAAAGAATTGCTTTAGAGTTCTTAATAAAACATTTATTTTCAGGCCCCACAGGGTGTAATATAACAAGACACTTAGGTGGCATCCAATATGGCAATATTCTGAACGAACTTAATCAATATCTGCAATTGTGTTAACACTAAAAATTAGCAAGTCAAGTACTTTCACCTGAATGCAATGGTCCTCTTGATTCTGCTGATTACTTGAAAATTTGAGTCAGATTTAAAAGCCACTGGTCTGAAATAATTCTTGTTTGGCTTTGGTTCTGTAGCCTACTCAGTTGAACTATGATTTAAGTAAACATGACACCCATTCTTTCATCCCTTTCATTTCTCTTTTCTCCCACTCTCCATTTCCCACTCATTTCCTTCCTTTCTTTCTGTCTCCTGAATTCTTCTCAGAATCCCATGTTCCCCAGCTGGCCTCAAAATTGTTGTATATCCAAGACCAGGCTTGAATACCTCAACCCTCCTACCTCTGTCTCCCAAATCTTAGAATGACATCCATATGCCCTATAATGTATGCTAATTCATAATTTTAATTAGAACTTTTTAAAGTTTGAGTTCCTTTTCTATGTAAATTTACAGAAATTAGTAGGTCTCAGTTCTAATATTGTCCCAATGTTGAGGGGTTCTCGTTAGTGTGTAATACTCTATTGACACTAAGTGACTAGAGTATCAAGTTTAAGCTGTAAGTCTATGTTTCTCACTTTCTATTCTTGAACATACCGGAGAACATAAAAATCCTCTAACATAAACTTCAGTCCTTGTATTGGTAGACTCTTAGGAAGTACTTGAATTCTCTCAAGATGGAAGGAATAATACTGTTGGGTATTCTTGACAGTAGACTTAATAGCAACATAAGGGAGATACTTGGAATTATTTTCAGACACTTCATATAAAAATTCTAAAGAGAGTTTTGCAGTTGTATTCATGTGTGGAGACGATATGCTGTTCATTACAGAAGGTGACCACATAATATTCATATTAATAATAGGTGGAACATTTATTATTAATCTGTATCTTCTGTGTCTGGAAGGCCTTCAGGGTTTTCTTTAAAATACATTATTTAACCCACAGCCAAACATTAAGTGGAGCATAGGGAATACAAGAAGAGGTAGAGGAAGGATTGTAAGAGCCCGAGTGGTAAAGGACACCACAAGAAAACCCACAGAATGAACTAAGCAGGACTCACAGAGACTGAACAGATAATCAGCAAGCCTGTATGGGTCTGAAATAGGTCCTCTGCATACACACACACACACACACACACACACACACACACACACACACACACACGTATGTATGTATGTATATATGTATGTATGTATGTATGCATGTATGTATACAGTTGTGTAGCTTGGTGTTCTTATGGGACTCATGACAATGGAAGTGAGCTATTTCTGACTCTTTAGCCTGCTTTGGGGATGCTTTTCCTCCTACTGGGTTGGCTCATTCAGTCTTACTATGAGGGGAAGTGCCTAGCCTTATTGCAACTTGGTGTGACATATTTGGATAATATCCCTGGGAGGCCTGCCCTTTTCTGAACAGGAGGAGGAACAGATCTGAGGGAGAGGGGAGGTAGAGAATGGAGGAACTGAGGGGAAGTTTGTGAAAACTGTGGTCAGTATGTAATATATGAGGGTGAGGGAAGATGTGTGTGTGTGTGTGTGTGTGTGTGTGTGTGTGTGTGTGTGTGTGAGAGAGAGAGAGAGAGAGAGAGAGAGAGAGAGAGAGAGAGAGAGAGAGAGAGAGAGAGAGAGAGAGAGAGAGAGAGAGAGATTAGTTATAATGGGGGAAATAAAACTACCTAGCAACTTCCTAATGAAGAAGTCAGGCCAACACTACCATACTTATCATTTAGGAGAAGGCTATCAGAATAAAACAACATGTCTTAATCCTGACAGATGCTTTTCAAACCTCTGCAGGGCGAGAGGGGCAAGGAAAGACTGTAGCTGTCACAGAATGGAGGGAAGAGGAGACAAAGAGCACAAAAGCCAAGGTGGCCCTGGATTGTGCACCGAGACAGGCACAGGACACCATAAGAAGAAAAACCCCAATAAAATGTGCAGATTTCTTGAGGGAACTGTGTTAATGTTAGACTCTCAAATCCTGAATGTGCTATGATTGTGGGAAGCTGGTGAAAGTGTAACAGACTTTCAGAACTTAGCACAACGGATGCTAAGTGTGAAAACAACTTCTTATGACACTATTACCTCCTTAAAATGTTAAAATAGTGGAGGAAAAGTAACTGCTTTTGAATCCCAATGATGTGGTGCAATCCTCTGTCATTCCTTCCATTTTGAGGGCAAACGAGTGATATTTAAAATCACTCTTGTGAGAAGATAAAGAGGAACCAGCAGAAACTCTGAGTGGCAGAAAATGCTAAAAATCACATTGTTTGCCTTAATCAGTGTGTAAATTTAATACATGAGGCAGCTACATGTGGTAAAAATTTTAGAAATCAGCACATGAAAACATACTTTTGTTTACTTTTCAAAAATTCTTCTCTCATACATTACATCTTGACTGAAATTTCTCCTCCCTTTCATCCCCCAAGTCTCTTTCCCAATCCACCTCTCCTCTCGCTGAGATCCACCCAAGTCTGTCTCCCATCAGAAAAAAAGCAGGCCTCCTAGGGTCATCACCCAAACACTGCATTATGTGTTATAATAAGAACAGGCACATTCTATCACATCAAGGCTGGACGTGTACAAACCAAGCTTCTCTGACACTCTGTCTGATTGAATAGCCTTTTTTTATGTGGTGAAAGAGTTTTTATATATGAAAGTTTAAAAAGAGGTCATTCTTTTTCTTCCTTTTTTCTTCTCTTTTTTTTTTAATTTATTCATTTGTGACAGGGTTTCTCTGTGTAGCCCTGACTACCTGTAAATTACCACATAGACCAGGCTGTTCTCAAACTCACAGAGATCCACCTGCCTCTGCTGCCCAAGTACATACATTTAATCCCAGAACTGTGGAGGAGAGGCAGGTAGATCTCAGAGTTTAAGGCCAGCATCATCTACAGAGCAAGTTTCTGGACAGCCAGAATTACACAAAGAAACCTTGTATGAAAACAAACAACAAACCCCAGAAACTAAATGATATCAATAGAATATACTTATAATTCATCTACACATTTATAAAGTTTTAGAGATAATAAGCTCAAATGAGTACTAGTTATGGTCAACAAGTACTAGGTTTATTCCTGTTAAGGACTCGGAGGTTTATGTATTGTTGGCTTTGTGTCCCAGATCCTCCACTAAAGGCTTTGTGCTGAGGGTTGAACTAATACATCACTTTTCACTCACACTAATTACTTTTTTCTATGCTTCAGAAAGAATTAAACACACTAGAAAAATAAGATCATTTCAGTCCAGTTTGCTATCACATTCATATTCCATTTACAAATCGATTTCACCATAACAAATAAATAAAATATAATTTTCTCACTTATTTTTGAAGGTCATTTTAGAAGCCCAACATAGATATTAAAATAAGCTTCAAAATCAAAGTAGCAGAGGAAGCCCTTCAACCAAGAGAAAGTGTTGAACTAAAATTCTACACCTCCCTCAAACAGCTTTTCTAAACTGTTTCTGAACTGTAGCCAACTGGTAGAGTTTCAGCTGTTGGAAACTCAACTGTAACACCAGATGATTGCCATAATTACTTAATCTCTTCTTTTCTTCATTTCCGTATGATTTTGGACATTGAGAGTCCACATATACTATTCCCACGTTTTGCTTTCTGATGACATGAACATGCATATAAATATCTGTACTGGTCCATTTTCTTACACAAACAAGAATCAGTCATATGGCAGAAGGGAACCTTAATTGACAAGAATACCTCCCTTAGATTGGCTTGTTTGTACATCTTGTGGAGCAAGGGAGTAAGTGACATTCCTCAGTGATCTTTGATTCAGTTTCTGCTTCCGGAATCTTGTCTTGCTTGAGTTTTTGCTTTTTCTTTCTTCAGTGACAGACCGTGATTGGATGTGTAAATCAAACAAATGCCCACCTCCCCAGTTGTTTTGGTCATGGTCTTTATCAAAACAATAAGAAATAAATTAGGAAAAATCCAGGTTCTTTATAATTTCCTTTCAGAAGCTTTCATAAACATGAAATTTGACCCCAGATCCTATTGAGTTAAGAGAAAAAGACAGGGAAAAGTAAAGTGGCATGCGCAAGGAAAGAAACACTTCTCCCTTGAGTTTAGTTGAAGGTTTTCACCAACTAAGAGTCAAGAGTTCCAGCACAATAAACAAAATTTGCTGTGAAAATTGGCTACATGGAGAAAATTGTCTTCTTATATAGAGACATTTCAAGGAGTGTTAAAATAGCAATGAGCCACATAAAAACCTAGGCGTCTGTGACCTTCCAGTTTAACCCAACTATTTCCTAGCTTCAAACTTGCAATTTTCTGTGAATCTCCACAGTTTAAACTTTGTGTCCAGCCAAAATGTATCCTAACTCCCTTGTGACCCGGTATAATGGATCCTTTCAACCATTGTTACTGGGGACTTTTCTGAGCTATGACTCCTGTACTCCTATTCAGTCGTCTCAGAAATAGAATCTTACTATGTTCTTAAATCTAAGAAAATGTAAATAATAAAAAATACAACAGAACTAGGAGTAAAAAGGGGGTTCTTCAAAATCCTTTACAGATAATAATTTGAGAATCCATCAAAATCATGTATGTGGTTACTATTAGGACACAAAACCTAGATTCTCTTTTGAGAAGACTGCACAAGGCTTTGGCATTATACATATTTTTTTTCTAAATAAGGCTGCTCTTAATGCAGTGGCATATATATATATATATATATATATATATATGTATATATGAGCTGCAATCTATTAAAATATTTTCTTAACAAAATCCAACATTTTTTTTATATTGACTTACCGGAGATTCTTTTCTACATTGCTGTTAAATATCCCAGTGTCACCTGGATGGGGATTTTTAGAGAAATGTCAGGCTTTTTCAAGTGGCAACAAGGAGCTGCATTGCCAGCTCCAGCTTTTGGGGGCCTATATTAATGCTGATTCTATTACAATTCTAAACACCTCGCGCAGCATGTAAAAAGTCATTTACAACCCCTAGTCAAAATAGTTGACCTTCTGAAAAGCTGAGTAGTTGTTAACCTAAGAAGAGTAGATGAATATCCATATTAATGGGGTAAAATGAAATATTACCAGGGTTGCTAATAATTTTTGTAGTTAGATTGATGAATAAATATATTTACAGAAATAATTAATGATGCAAGGACATTGCTTATTAGTTATTTCTACTACTTATTACCATTGTTTCTATACACAACATTCTCTATGGCAATAATTTAACACTTACACTGTCAATTTATTGTCTGATTTTTTTTCCCACTCATCCAGAAGTGAATTTCATGGTAATGTATAATTTTTCTCTTATTCATTACCCAGAATCTATAATCAAATATTATATACCTAATTAAAGTTATAAAATAGAGGTTTAAAAGACCCACTTAGATTTTTGTGGCATCAAAAGTCATACACTGACACCGCATAGTGTCTCTGAATAATTTACTATAAGCTTGTACAGGCTTTGTACATGTAGTCACTAATTCTTTGAGTTCATACGTGCCTCAGCCTTGCTGTGTCTAGAAGACAGTGTTTCTTTGTAGCCATCCATGACTGTGGTTCTTTTTTTTATATAATTTAATTTAATTTTACATATCAGCCACTGATTCCCTTGTTCTCCTCCCTCCCGCCCTGCCCTCGTCTTCCCCCCAGCCCACCCCCCATTCCCATCTCCTCCAGGGCAAAGACTCCCCTGAGGATTGAGTTCAACCTGATAGATTCAGTCCAGGCAGGTCCAGTCCCCTCCTCCCAGGCACACACATGAACTTTTGAACCAATAGCTGAGGAGCCCCCAACTGGATCAGGCCCTCTGGACAAGTGAGACAGTTGATTAGCTTGATCTGTTTGGGAGGCATCCAGGCAGTGGAACTGGGTCCTGTACTCAGTGCATGAGTTGGCTGTTTGAAACCTGGGGCTTATACAGGGACACAGGACTCTGGTTCTTACATGCTTTCTGGCCTTTCTTCTACCATCATCCCTGAGCTTGGTGGTGGGGGAGTGTAGTATATATATATTTACTTTAGTGTTGAACAACTTTTGCCAATTGTGGATCTCTGGACACTGTCAGATACTGAAAACAGAAGCTTCACAGATGAGAGTGGAGAAATGCAGTGTTATGTGGGTACAACCATAAGTTATTAGGGATGGGTTTCATGTCAAATTAGCTATGAAGTAAAAACGGGTTCTCTCTTAGGAATTATGACATGCTAAGCCATAGGTTCATGGCACAATAATAGTGCCATGTATGAGCTTCATCTTGTTGAGGAACGGCACTTAAGTCCAATCAGAAAGTGAATGGTTTCTCCCACGACGTTTGCACCACTATCAAACTAATGGACATGTCTTTCCAGGGCAGCCATTATTATAGTTCACATGGTGTAGTGGTATTTGCTGCGCCCATGACCTTGAGCAATACAGCCCAAAGGAGGCGGTGCTTTCTGCCATTGTACATAACCTCTGATAAGAAGTTGGAGAAGAGTCACATGCCCCTCTTCTCCCTGCTCCTGCTTTTGAGGTGGATATGCTCCTGGTCAGATCAGAGGACAACTTCTGCTGTCTACTCAGTTCTGTAATCGTGAATGTATTTCCTCAATTTATATCTTAATAAATTCTATTCTTCATTTAATAGACTCATGTGGATTGATCGTAATAACATGTTTCATAATTGGGTATCATTGATCACTAATTTTCTCCTTCTGCAGATTACATTGGAAAAGCTAGCTAGTATGGGTGAAGCTTCTATGTCCATACCAGCTTAATTTTGCAATGTTCTGTGACACAGGTATGTCATGTCCTAAGCAATAGGGTTTTACTATGACATTCTGGAGAATAACTAAAAGCAAAGGCAATAACATATAATGTCTAGTGGCTATGGAAGTTCACTGTTCAACAACTACAAAATAAGTAAACCATTCATAGGGTAACTCCATTTCAACTATTTTTATTTATTTATGTGCATGTGTACATAAGTTTCTGTGGCAAGAGCATTCCATATGACTGTTTTGAAAAGTATTTAGTGTATTTACCCCCAACACACACACACACAAACACACACACACACACACACACACACACACACACACACACACACACATACACACACTCCTTTTTCTACCCTACCATTCTTCCCCCTAAACCTGTACAAAACCAAGCCCAACCAAATCCAAAGACAGAAATGGGGGTTTAACATACAATCCTACTAATTGTGACACTATTGGAAATTATTAGCTACTGGGAGGTAAAGATAGATAGTTTTCTCTCAGAGTATATTCTCTGGTAACTCATCCATGCTCCAGTGCAAAACACGTATCTAAGAATACTTGGCCAGAACAAATTGGTCTTGGAGCATTTTTTTTTAATTGACTCAAAGTTCGGTAGCTAGGGGAAGTAAATTTTATTAAAATACATTGTAAGAAACTTTCAAATATTTAATAAAATAAAATACTTTAATAAAATAAAAACACACACATATATACACATATGTGTATATATGTGTGTGTGTGTGTATATATATATATATATATATACACTAAGACATTTTTTTTCCAAATTCTTCTCTTTGTATGTACCTAATTCAGAAAGGAAGCTCCAGTGTGAATTGTGACCCATTTGCTAAATGTATCAAAGTTAACAGAACTTTAGTGAGCTAAAGCCTATCATTATACAATCTTGTAATAAGAGCATTTTAACTTCAGCACCTAATAGATTCAGACCAATTTCACTGAAACAACTTTTTTAGCCTTTACAATGTAATTTCTAAACTTCTGCTTGCATATAAGAAAGAAACTAAGAAGCTTATAATTTTAAAAAAAAGACGTATCAGTGTCTTCCAAGAAAATGTAGTAAGTGATTTCTAATATTGCTTTAAGTAGTTTTCACTTTGCATGTATTCAATTTGTTTTATTATCCCTCAATGCTTTTTGGAAATGCCTGTTTCTCAAAATGTAAGATTATATTTATTTCATAACTATCATTTGTAATAACACTATGCTTTCATTAAATTTATAAAACATATATCTGTGTAAGAGGAGTGATTAAGATCAGTTAGTAATAGCTTTGTCAAATACCACAGGAACCTTTCAGGTGAAATATACACTGGCCTCTTGCTGATTCCCGCAGATATGCATATTATGTATGCATTTTGAAACATGTATAAAACTGAAGATGTTCTTCAAAGACTGTTTTGTAGTAGATATATAACTAGAACACAATATAAGTAAAATATCAATTTAAATCCCAAATTGTCTTTGACTATCTAGCTTCTAGTAAATTATAAACATTTTTTTTTGTTCTACAGTAGCCTAGCTAAGACATGTTTTCTATAAGGACTTTAAGCTTCTGCTTTTAGATTTTACAAAGTTAGAAACAATCTAGTGTTTCTTTGAGCCGATTCTTTGGTTATAACCTTACATTCTCCATTTCCTTCAAAAACGTCCCTTCAAACTTGTCTTTCATGATGCCAAGTTCTTTTGCATTACAAAGAGACTGCTGTGGGGGCCCTACATTTACCACAGGGAAGTATGGTAATTAAGAGCTCTCTACCTCTATTTTCTCATGACTGTAAGATGGAAAACAATGGGGTCTCCTCTTTCTGTTAGCAATTCCATTCATGCAACAAAGATGTTCAGTGTACATGTCACAATATAATAACAGTCTAAATGGATTAAATTGCAGTGTGTATTAAACACACAATTCACTCTGGCAGATGTATATAGATATTTGCAGGAAGCCACTTAACACTTTTCATATCCGGTTGCAAAGCACAAAGTGACACCTCATAGGGTTCCTCAAAAATCCATTCCTAGAAATGAGGACTGTTCTGAAACACAGTTTCTAACAAACCTTTCCTTAAAATAAGTTGTGTTGTCAATGGTGAATCATTCGCTAAATCAATTTCATGCTCTCTACAGTTTCACCCACCCGCGTTCTTTTTCCTTTCTTTCTTTTTTTTTTTATTCTTTATTTTTTGATGGAAATCCAGAAAGGCAGCAAAGTGCTGTTCCAATTTAATTTGTGTGTGAGACACTGGAGGACTGACCCTAAAGCACTGAGGTAGACGGAAACAGCTGCTGGGTAGCAGTGGCTGATTCTTTCAGTGGCAGGCTTGTCCCTGTCACACCACTCATATCTTTAACAGGAGCGAAATGCAACTGACAGCATGCTAATTAGTATAAATTGTTTCCTTACCCAACTGCAACTTCACTCAAGAGCACTTGAAATGCATTAACAGTTAGTTCGGAAAATTAATTTATTTCAGCTTTCTGAAAAATTTCTGGTGATTCCTTTCCCCATAAGGTAGATTTATTTATTTATTTTATGGAAATTTTAAGAATGCATTTTTGTGTATTCAGCCTCCCTCCCATAGGGTCTTATCCATGAGGAAAAAAATAACCTGCAAACTTTGAGTGCATGTACTTAACATATAAACACTTAGCTCCCACTTTTATTTATGCAATTACCAAACTATTGATTAACACAAACTTGAAAATATTTATTTTTGTGCTGTGAAAGCAAAAATAAAGACACTAATTTTTCAAGGATTATTATGAGTTTATTTTGTTCCTTGAAATTGTAGTGGATGTTGAACTGTGTCACATGGCAGAGAGTTTGCTGGAAAATAACAATGGAGTAACATTTTATTTCTAGTCAGCATGGCTACATAAAGAAATGTTGATGCTCTTTTGATGGTCTGGAGTTTGATCTGTGAGTGTCTTCAGTAAGTCAAACACACCTCACCAAAAGAAAGAGCCAGTTCTATACAAAGGATTTGATAAGAAACGAAAGTAAACATTGAAGTACAAATTTGTGAGATCAAATGCACTTCAGGGCACAACATTTTGTGGATAAGAAATAAACATGATTAAAAAAAAATCTTTCACAGGAATTCAAAAAAATTCAGCAATAATATCTGAATGCATAACTCTAAAAGCATATTTATGAAGATCACTAGGTAGAGAATATGAAAGTATCTTTTAACCAGGGGGCTTGAAAAGTATTTTTGTCCAACTGAAAGTGAAACATGCATGCATACATCATGCAGGCAGACAGTCAGACACATAAAGAGACAGACAGACATAAAAGAAGTGGGATTTTCTAATTTAAGAAGGCTCTGAAACATTCTTACAATGCATATTCTGTTTTAACTAACATTGCTGTATGTTATTTATCCTTGATTCCAGCCCTCTTGCATTAAGTTCTGGTGGTTGATTATCTAATACTCCTCTTTTTTGCATATGAAAGTGAAATTTCATATTCTAATAATAAATTTGTTTTATGCTTATGAGAAAGCAGTGTAGAAAATAAATTATAATACAATGTCATGATTTCTAGAATGACTAGGTATGACATATCAAGAAGAAATAAAGTGGCGTAGCTGTCATCCATACAACTCTGTCCTTGCTGCCTCGGGGTTCACCCTACACTTCTGCTCCATCTTCACATGGCTCACTGTGAGGAAAATATATAGAATTGATCATTACAGTAAAAAATAACTATAAAAATATATGGCATCTAACTGTCCTAAATCAGTAACTATATAAAATGCACTAATAGAATATGATGCATTTTATGAGGGCTGTTATAGTATTTATTTATAGTAAAGTCTGTAAATCTACTTGGAGGTATGAATGATACTATCAATATATCAATTCCTTGAAGTTTCTTATAAGCCAGCAACACATAAATGATAGTAACACAAGGAGTAAGTTAAGGGGATTTATAGAAAAGAAGTCTGCATATCAACTTGTTTATTATTTTGTCCATGCTTCCTAATCTTTTGTTTTCAATATGGGTAACTGTCACCAAAGGGATTTCTTCCTTTTTTTAAATCAGTTGATTTCGGATAAGGGCGCCTTTCAGTGTATGTATGTCTTAGTGTCCTGGGCTTGGTTTGTGGTGGTTTTTTATTGCTTCAGCTCTTGATTTCTTTTATTTCATTTTACTTTAAAAAATATGAACAGGATCATGGTTGTTACAGTTACAGAACAGCATTTCAACATTTTTACCATATAAAATTATATTTTTATGTTATTTATACATTGTAAAAGTAACAAATTACAACAAACTTTCCAAAATCCTGATACATATTTTCTTATAAGTGTATATCTCTAACATAAATAATTTCAACTTTTTAAATTATCTCTTTAAGTCCTTCAGAATAGTTTTTCAATAATACACATAATTTAATTAAAGAAAATGTTAATATGAGGTTATTTTTCTCTATATTTTAACTTACCTAATTCCTAGAATTTGATAAGATTAGCTAATATCTTTAGAAAGAATTGTTATTCTAATGAAAAATCAGAAGAAATTCTTGTAGTAGTGAAAAAATATAATCTGAGTAATTTCCTCATTGACATGAGATTCTAAGCAGTAAGACTGTGTGAATAATAAAGGGTCATTTGCAGCCAGCTACTTTCTCAGTTCTACCTGGCCATGAATCCACATCTATGTTAGCTTCTTCTGGTGAAAAAGGCATGACCTATTTCAGAAGAGATCGTCTCTGATGCAGACAGTGGATGTTGCTCATGTCTGGTGAGTTCTTTAGGACAGAAGAATACAAACATGATGGCTGCAACTACCCCCTCTAGAGCTGAAATGAGCATAAATTCTTAAAGTGTAAAGAAGAAATGAACTATGCAATGCATGTGTTTAAGATGCTCGCTCTGTAGTGCAGTGCTTCTCTCTCTCTCTCTCTCTCTCTCTCTCTCTCTCTCTCTCTCTCTCTCCTCTCTCTCTCTCTCTCTCTGTGTGTGTGTGTGTGTGTGTGTGTGTGTGTGTGTGTGTATTTTCTGACTAAAGACACATTTAAAAACATGGGAATTGAGGGATAGGAAAGAATATGATCAAAATACAATGTATGGATATAAGTATTTTAAATTAAAAAAATGCAATGAATTTTTGATGGTCCTATCTAACCTTTACCACAAAACAAATATCTTGCTTTTCATGGTCAAATCAAGAGTACATAGGATTGTTGTGATTTAAGAAAATTTCCCCCCAATATTACCCCACCGTTATTCATCAAGTACATGTTGCTTGCGGTTTTATTAATTTTCATAATATCAGCTTCTCTCCTAGTCAGTGTTCTATTGCTTTGAAGAGACACCACGAATAAGGTAACTCTTATTGGGAGCTTGCTACAGTTTAAGAGGCTTAGTTCATTATCAAGATGGCGGGGGCTATGGTAGCAGGAAGTCATGCACTGGAGCAATAGCTGAGAGCTAACTCCTGATCCATAGGGAGAGAGAAATGAAGCAATGCTGGGCATTGCACGGGGCTCTTGAAGCCTGAAAGCCCACCCCTAGTGACACATGTCCTCTGATAAGGCCACACCTGTCCCAATAAAGCCACACCTGCCACATCTCCTAACCATTGAAAAAGTTTCAAAGGGTTCCACTCCCAAGTGACAATGCATTCAAGTATGAGTCTAGGGCAGCCATTGTCATTCAAATCTTCACAATCATCATAATTACTATTTTCATTATTTTCCTCATGTTAATAATCATTTAACCTTCATACCAGGCATTCTAGAGATAAGCAGGCAGCAGCCTAGAGCATGATGGGACTTGGATATTTAAACTGAAGTCCCTGTAGTATCTCAACTCTTCTAAGCATGAGTCACTTAAGTAATGTGTGAAATAAAAACAAAGAATGAAGAGACTTAGAAAGATACTCTCTGTCTCCTGTATTACTATACTCAGACATACACATAAAGTTCACATGGCATCTGCATCTGAAATACACTTCTGTGGCCATGGATTTCATCTTATGTGCATGGAATCCACTAAGTATGCTTTTGGGTGTAACTAAAAATTAAAACTTGGAAGATAAGACAGTATGAACTCCTTGCTCATTTGTTATTTATGTATGAGTAGGTCTTGTAATGATTCTAGTGTATTTAAAATCTTTCAAAAGTTTTGAAAATTTCCAGACATATATATTCATATTATTTAAGTTTATACTTAATAGTTTATACAAAGTCTCAAAAACTTTTATGAATGGAAATTTTTTAGGATATTACTCCACAATTAGAGGAAAGAAGTGTAAATGTCTAATGAGTGAATGTTATTTAATAAGATATATGTGTATTGTGTGTGTATATATATATATATATGGAGAGAGAGAGAGAGAGAGAGAGAGAGAGAGAGAGAGAGAGAGAGAG
>CABHPR010134421.1:0-17983 GCA_902168415.1 Peromyscus melanophrys | reverse complement strand
GAGAGAGAGAGAGAGAGAGAGAGAGAGAGAGAGAGGAAACTAATCCTAAGAATATTTTAGCTGATAGTATTTAAAGAGAAACTATTACCACTAACAACAGTATTCACAAATTGTTCTTTGCAATTAAAATAAGCTAAAAGTGAGAAAATAGAATAAATAACCGTGATTAATCACCAATATCTTGCTAACTTATATCCTGAAACAGAAGACATTATTCACTCATCTTTCTATCCATTTTGTCAATTGGATTGGCACTTTCAGAACACGTCTACGAGTATATAGATTAATATATATGTCACCGATACAGCAGTAAAATTAAATATGGCAATACTTGATCAGGGTTTTGTTGTGGGAAGAACAATAATTTGCAGCTGGATAAAGACCTGATTGCAGTGATGCATAATGCATACAGCCCATGGTACTGATTAACCTTGAACTCCAGGAAGACGTGGTAGAACAATTTGATTGTGGTCCAGAACGTCTCCCAAGGGCTTGTGGCTATTACTCTTCAGAACACATTCAATTTGATTTTCTTATATAAGAAAGATATTCGTTATTGTTGTTCACATAATCAATGAAAGAAAGGAATTACATTTTTTAAATTATATATTTACTCAAATTGTAGAGTATATACTTTTATGTGGTTACATATAATGATGCTCAATATTAATTAATAAATCACATCATGTATTACTTTGCTAACTATATTAGTTAATTTAGTAAATATCCATAATTAATTTCCAATCCTTTCATTCATTTATCTATGATTTTCTATTCTCTTAAACTACCAAAACGAGTTAAATAAGCAAAATATACTGCAAATTTACAATAGGAATATTTTCTCAAACTAACTTCAACATTAATTCTAAACATAACCCTAACCCTTCTCAATTTTATGACTAAACATTTTTTTTTAAATTTTATTTGAAGTTTATTTTTTCTTGTACTTTACATACAGACCTCAGTTTCCCCTCCTTCCTCTCCTCTCATTTCCTCCCCATCCCCATCCACTCCTTCCTCTGTCTCCATTCAGAAAGAGGCAGGCCTCCCATGGGTTTAAACAAAGCATGGCACATGAAGCTGAGGCAGGAAGGAGTTCTTGACCCTAATGCTGGGCAAGGTAATCCAGCATGGGTTACAGCGTGGTGATCTCAAAAGACAGCTAAGCGTCAGGGACCTGTCCTGGTCTCACTGCTAGGAGCCTTACAAAAAGACCAAGCTGCACAACTGTCACACACACACACACACACACATACACACACACACACACACACACACACACACACACACACACACACACAGGGCCTAGGTCAGTCCCGTGGAGGCTCCCTAAGAGTTGGTCCAGAGTCCATGAGCTCCCAGGAGCTTAGGTCAGCTGTCTCTGTCCCCTGCCACACACACACACACTCAACTCCTGGAATGAAACCCCAGGCTCATACCATCCATCCGCTCTTTCTTCAGGAGAATTCCAGAAAGCTCTGCCCCGCACGTGGCTGTGGATCTCTGCATCGGCTTCTATCAGTTACTGCATAGAGTATCTCTGATGATTTAATTTTTTTCTTTTCCTTGTTGTTGTTGTTGTAGTTGTTGTTGTTGTTGTTGTTGTTGTTGTTGTTGTTGTTGTTATTAAGAGATTTTCTATGCATTTTACATACCAACCACAGATTCTCCTCACCTCCTTCCTCTCCCCCCCACCCCACCTTACCCTCAAATCCCACCGATTCCCACCTCCTCCAAGGCAAGGTCTCCCATGGGGAGTCAGCAGAGCCTGGCACACTCAGCTGAGGCAGGTCTGCCCTGCACCAAGGCTACAAAAAGTGTCTTTTTTGATGCTAAACAAAAGTGTTGCCTATGAGATATTATTAACTTTTTCCTAAGAGTATAAAACATTAACATTTTAACTGTCAGATTCAAATCATCATTTAGATGTGTCTTTTAAGTAAAAAACATTTCAAAGTCCTATTTGTCTTTTTTTCACCCTTCTATTTTTTCTTTTTTACTAAAAATAGGGTTTTTTTTCATCCAATATATATTTTTCATGGTTCCTCCTCCCTCATCTTCTCCCAGACCCTCTCCTTCTCCTCCCCATCCAACTCCATGCCTTATTTCCCTCTCTTTTTAGAAAACAAGTATCAGTGTGTATCAAACTAGACTTAAGAGCAGGCCCCATGCAGTGGACAGCCAACTCAAAATTTCAGAGATGTTTTGACTCACAGTGTTTTATCTAGGCATTTATTACCTTACTGGTCTCTTGCATATATATTTTGGTTTCTTATTTTGTGCTTTTTATGTATATGTGTGTCTCTGTGTGTGTCTAGTGTGTGTATACTACATATATACTTATACATATATGAATTAAAGAAATATAAATGGGATCACCAAACAATAGTGGACAAAGTCCCAATTAGCCATTTCTTGCCACCAAACGAAACCTCCAGTGTCAGGAATGGGTTATCTGAGGCTCCTCTTCCAAAAAGTCCATGGACACAGTTTGATAATAAAGATATTTTTAGGTTTTGGTTGGTATGACTCATATGTTTTGCCCTCCTCTCAAGTATATGTTCTCCAATCTGACAAAGCATACTTATCACCTGTTTTCTACTATGGATTTTTACATAACAGAATAAGCACAGGCAATTTGAAAGAACCAAAGCTGAATCCCTCATTAAAAAAAGGAGGCTATCACTTTTAACATTAATATTCATAAATATAATGTTTGAAATCTTGGTTAGTAAAAATAAACTTTATTTTAAGAAGTTTTCACATATGTAAATGCCATTTTGATGTTTTTTATTTATTCTTTTATTTATTTATTTATTTATTTATTTTACAATACCATTCAGTTCTACATATCAGCCAGGGATTCCCTTGTTCCCCCCCCCCGCCCCCTTCCCCCCAGCCCACCCCCCATTCCCACCTCCTCCAGGACAAAGCCTCCCGCAAGGACTGAGATCAACCTGGTAGACTCAGTCCAGGCAGGGCCAGTCCCCTCCTCCCAGGCCGAGCCAAGCGACCCTGCATAAGCCCCAGGTTTCAAACAGCCAACTCATGCAATGAGCACAGGACCCGGTCCCACTGCCTGGATGCCTCCCAAACAGATCAAGCCAATCAACTGTCTCACCCGTTCAGAGGACCTGATCCAGTTGGGGGCCCCTCAGCCATTGGTTCATAGTTCATGTGTTTCCATTCATTTGGCTATTTGTCCCTGTGCTTTATCCAACCTTGGTCTCAACAGTTCTCGCTCATATAGACCCTCTTCTTTTTCGCTAATTGGACTCCCGGAGCTCCACCCCGGGCCTAGCCGTGGATCTCTGCTTCCAGATCACTCAGTCATTGGATGGGGTTTCTAGCATGACAATTAGGGTGTTTGGCCATCCCATCACCAGAGTGGGTCAGTTCAGGCTGTCTCTCGACCATTGCCAGCAGTCTATTGTGGGGGTATCTTTGTGGATTTCTGTGGGCCTCTCTAGCACTTTGCTTTTTATTTATTCCTTGACAACTTTGTACATGTATATAATGTGATTTTATCATATTGACCCTATTACACTCCCTTATTCCCATCCTGGCCACACTGAACTCTTTCTTTCCTCAAATTTCTAAATTTCATGCTTTCATTGTTTTTTAGTGTGCTCCAATGAGTTTAATGTTTAATTAAACTTATTTAAATGAGCATAGAGGAGAGTTATTTTCTAGAGCATGGGTATCTAATCCATGATCAAACCACTGAAGAAAATTATATCCTTTCTTCCAGGGCAAGTTAACAAAAGCCCAAGGTTGAGAGATCATTGAAACAACTAAGAATCCTGCCTTACATATGTATTTATTTTGTTTTTGTGTGTGCACAAGAAACTCTGTCATAAAGACAACGTTTACATGCTAGTTTGTCCCTCCAGTGTGTATGTTCCAGGAATCAAACTCAGGTCCTCAGCCTTGGTGGCAACCACCTTAATCTGATGAGCCATCTCACCAGCCCCCAAAACAGGTTTTATTATTATACATGTGATGACTGTCCTTATCATCATTGTTCTCAACCAATCTACAAAGGATGGCTTTATTTTACAGAAAAAAATTATTGCATTTAGCAAATAATCATGTGCAAAGTAGTGCATTCACATCTCACAACAGCTCCACTCTTTGCTTCTGACTTAACAAAAACAAAGTGTCTTTAAAAATCAAAACAACTACAAGAACAACTTTTCCTAAAGATTTCAGGTTTCTTTAAGAACTAAAAATATGGCCGGGCGTTGGTGGCGCACGCCTTTAATCCCAGCACTCGGGAGGCAGAGCCAGGCGGATCTCTGTGAGTTCGAGGCCAGCCTGGGCTACCAAGTGAGCTGCAGGAAAGGCGCAAAGCTACACAGAGAAACCCTGTCTCGAAAAACCAAAAAAATAAATAAATAAATAAATAAAAAATAAAGAACTAAAAATATGTAGCCCAGGCTGGCCTCGAACTTGTGATCTCCCTGCTTCCGCCTCCATGAGCTGGCTTTTTGGAGCCCACTACCTATGGTGGAACACCTTGCAGAGCCCTGAGGCAGGGGGAGAGGCTTGGACCTGCCTTTATTGAATGTACCAGGCTCTGCTGACTCCCCAAGGGAGGCCTTACTTTCTTATAGGAGGGAATGGAGGCTCGGGGGCAGGAGGCTAGAGAGGTGGGAGGAGGGAAGAGGGGGATCTGTGACTGGTATAATAAAAAATTTCTTAGCTAAAAAAAGAAAGTACTGGTACAAACCCAGTGTCTTACCTGGTAGTCTGCTTAGCTACATGGTCTCTCATGACCAAGCAGAGGGCTATGAAAATTCTTGACAATATTAGTTTTTTTTTCCTTTTGAGGATTTTACACATGGAAAAAAAAATATTTAAAAGAATTGAATATTTTATATGTATTTACTCAGAAAATTTTATCTGAGAGAACAGAGAAGATCATGAAGAAAATATGTAAGTAGAAGTAATTAAGTATAGAAAAAGAGTGTAAAGTAGAATAAGAAATAAGAGTGAGAACTGAGTTTAGGCAGGATGCACCATTTTCTTATAAAACAGAAAAACAGAAATGGCAGAGCTGCAATGCAGAGGGAAGTTTTCTTGTCTTTCCGAATAAAGCAAATTAAGATGTCTTGAACATGGTAGGACAGGAAGATCAGAGAATTATCAATTTCCTGTAAGTATGCATCCTTGAACTCAGAAAACACATAGCGTTTGTGATAATCAGTACTTATGATCTAGAAAGCAATAAGAAACATTTGTAATTTTGTTGGCATTGAAAACTGGTTAAATAGGAAGGAGTTGAGGAATTTTCTTTAGCGCTCTGGATATTACATGAAAAGCTGAATAATAATTGTGATTCGAAATACAAAAAGGAAAATTCTAAGCCTGTTTTTACTTATCTTCAAACACAGAGAATTATGAAAATTATCTTAGAATAATAAAAATAATGTCAGCTAGAAAAGAACAAGTAAAAGAAAGCAGGAAAATGAGAAGGAAGGATGGAGAAAAGAGAAATGGGAAAGACAATATCCTTGGGGACCTGGAGTTTGTAATTATATAGTCCTGAACTTCTGTACTATTTTCCTGCTGTAAATGATGAACATCTATCAGTGAATATTGGTGCAGTTTATTATTAGCTTAATTTATACTACTATCTTTCATACTTCTAAATTAGTCACATGCAAATTTATTCTAGTGTGCTTCATTACTATGTAATATAGTTGGACTTTCAGTAGAAACTTTACCTTCTATAATCATTCACACAATCAAGTTCTATGATAATTATGGAATTTTGAGTTCAAGCATGAGCCTTTAGTAATACTGATGATGTACATAGTTGAGTACAATCAGTTATCTTCCACTTTATTGTAAAATTATCAAAAATTAGCTCTTGAATTTGAATCTTGAAGCAAACTGCAGTTATTTTTCTTCAGAAGAGTGCCATGACTTTCTCCATTCTTGTCCTTTCTTTATACAGCTTCCCTGTATCAAACTCTAATAAATATGCTTTTATCTATTTTAAATAAAAATAAACTTCTAAGAGTTTAGAAAGCAAGCATATTTATTTTACCTGAAGAGTTATATGTATTGACGCCCAATGAAATTGTGTTTGCCACCAATTACTACCAGAGAGTGCTTTGAAATCTTATTCCACTTACATAAGTCTCAAATATCTATTTATTTACGCTTATAGATGCCCATTATTGTTAAGATTAAGCAGTTTGCTACATACCTAGACTGAATGGGCTCATTCATGAGCAACTTTCTTTCATAAACTCCTTTTCTTCATTAGAACATAAGACCATTTGCTTTTCTTACCATTGTAATTGCTTCATTGACATCAATCAAGAAAAATAACAACTATTTTACTAAAGTAACTTGTTTATGGAGAATTGTTTACTAGTGGATTTTTCTGATATGACTTTTTATAATGTTGTTTGCAACCAAAAATCATCAAGAACAACATGAAAATTCTTCAAGTTACCTTGTCCTAAATTTTGTTTCTGTGGCTTATGTGGTGTCAAAATTGTTTGTAAGGAATGCTTTAGCTCATTTACTCAGCCACAGGGTACAAAATTTGATTTGCATTTGAATTCTACCAGCTCTCTCCCTATTCATTTTGTTATCGTTAGTTAGGTATGACACCCAAAACTCAAATTAGAACCAGCAAAAGTGAGCACAATATTTTAATAAAATGTCACTTTCATATTTCAGAAAACAAATTTTTCTAGAAAGCTTTATTGGGACCAGAAAAGAGACAAACTCTGTTGTGCAGGAATGAACAAAAACAGAAGTTGAGAATGTATTGAAAAGTTATAACATTGTTACACAATTGTTCTCTTTAGTGCATGCATTCTAGGCTCATGGAAACAAAACAAAACAAAACAAAACAAAACAAAACCCTCTTCGGTCTCCTTTTGGATGTTCTCATGGAAAGCATGGCAAATTGTAAAGTTCTTCCTATGTGAATCATAACTTTGAAGCCTCAAGTGCCCAGGAAAAGACCTGAATACTGTGTGTTCTTCCTCCAACATTCCGACTGCTTTACCTCCCTTAGCCTCTTCACTCCCTGCCATTACACAGGGCAGTTGTATTTATTTGTTTTGCGCATGTGTGTACTGTCACAGAGTGAGCATGACATGGTATACAATTTGTGAGAGTCAGTTCTCTACTTAATCACGTGTGTTCAGGATAGAAGTAGGGCTGCTAGGCTTGGGTTCAGGCTCCTTTACTCACTGACCAGTCTTGCAAGCCTAGCTATCCCTGCATTAATAGCTATTCTCCACATCACTGTGTTTCACTTCTACTTTCGTAGTGTGACATCTGAACATACGGGCTGAAACTACTATAAAACAAAACAAAACAAAACAAATCTTTCCTTCTTCATTTTTGGGCATCTCTCATGTTTACTTCATTACAACTCACACAGGACGACAGATTAAGCTCACAGATGACTTGTGTAAAGATGACATCGTAAGAGAGTTTCAAATGAATCTTAATGTAGAATACACAACTTGGAAGAAAAATACTGGCTGACATAAACACACCTGGGGTCGAACATCAGCCCCCACTTTCTAGTTCTGGTTTGTGTGATCCTGCTAAAATTAACTTTCTCAGCTCCAGTTGCCCCAGAAACTGGCTCCCAGGATGTTGTCATGCTTAAAGGAGAATATGAATAAAACATTTAACAGCACAGGCACACAGCAGTTCTGTTCTTATATGTCATCTCCTCTTCTGCTCACCTTACCAGCTCAGTTGAAATACCCTGACAACACCGGTACTCAGAATCTTAGGTCTTACTCCCTGAGATCTTTACAATTTCTCCTATACTATTGCCTTATAAACTCTATCTAAGCCAAACTATTCCCATTAGTCCGCTTTTGTATTTTCTAGAACAAGGTCCTTGTCCTTGTTTAAGTGAACTTCTTAACTATAGGTAAAAATAACTCCTGCCATCCTGAGCCCAAGTGTGGGAACTCAGGCCAGCTTCCGCTTAATGACAGCGCAATGCCCTTGTGAAAACTTTCACCTTCCACAAGCTTTTCCCAAAGCTCGGATTTCTCACCCAGTCTTGTGCTTCCTGAATGCTTAATTTCTTTCTTCCTTTCATGAATGAGCTCACCAATCCTGTAACACATTTAATCACTTGCAGCATGCCTGGTTGCTCAACTTTATGTCTGTCAAATTTAGATCAAGTGTGTGATTATTCCATTAATACAAAGAATACTCAGAAAATATGCTAGCGTTTTCAGGCTTTGGCATGCATAGCTGCCTGGTGGATAGACTGAGGGACACTTCATGCTAAAGTTCCACACTGTATCCTTCAGAGGTCAGGTCAGCATCCCAGAGTGTTGCTAACAACAAATGCAGGTGTAAAAACTGAAAATAGAAACAGAATTTCAAGATGCAGCACTTTTTAGAGTTATTTCGCATTAAAATTGTTTTTAAAATTTAACTAACACTTGAGCATATCACTAAATTAAAAGGAATGAGCAATCTCCCATCAGTCAGAGCAGATGTGGGTGGCAGAACAAGTAGGTCCTCTTGGATGATCAAGTGCATGGTCCAGTTAAATTAACTTCTCACTGTTTTAGCATAGTTCCTCAGAGGCAGACGAATAACTAGAGGATAATCTTGCTCCTGTTTGAGGAAATTCTTTCCTGGAATGTATAAGGTAAGTGACTGATGTCCAACTCCCTCTGCTATTCTCGTCAACCGAGCACTACAACCTAACGACTTGTATCTTCTGGCTTTATTCTTTTTGTTTTGTGCCCCCCTTCCACTCTTTCTGTAAACTCCAACTTCTCTGAGAATTGTTCAGGTGAATTTATTCCGGGGAATTACTTAAATCCATTGTAGGTAGCCATCCTCACTTTAGTTGGAATAAACTGGCTTTACATTCAAACTGCCTCAACTGGTCATTGATGTTGATACATGTGTTGCAGACTCTATTCATGCCAAGTAAGCCTTGGGAGAACACAGTCTTCAAAGTCTACCTGTTTAACTGAGGTTTTGAAATCCACTGTGAGAGGCAATAGGAAAAAGTATTACTGTAGATAAGTTGCTAAAGCTATGTACCAGGAGCAATACAATCTCAGGCTCTGGCAAAAAAAGGTATGGAAGAAATCACACTGGAGCAATAAGGTGTTATCTTTGGAAGTTATTTCAGCAATACTGTTAGCAGATGTTTTCTTTTTGTTGTTAGTATTTTATTTTTATTTTGGATTTAGACCCACCCTGCACTGAGGGAATATTGAAGTTCTCCCAGCCTTAAGTATATTGTTCTATCATAGTTTGTAATGTGTGGACCTGAAGAATACTGATGTAACTGCAGTATAGTCTGTGGTTACTGTTTAAATTCTGCCCCCAGTACCCCCATTTCAACTACTAACTGTGTCAAAGAAATCTACTCCTGTCACCAAACGAGGAGTTCTCATTGTTATGACATTTCATTTATCTGAGAAGCAACATGCTTGAAAGGAGACTGCCTGGAACTAGATAAAGTATGGAAGACAATCAAATGCAGTTAAGCAAACCCATGTTGACATATTAAATCATGCTTGAACCAAGAGAGCAAAAACAGACTACACACAAAATCTTCTAAAGAGATTTTTAAATAAATAAATAATGCAGGCCAGTCTGCTCCTAAATAAAGAGGCTTTTAGCATGGAAAACCAAGGAAATGGATGAATGGGTGTTGGGGGGGAACCACCAGAAGACTAAGTAATTATTTCACTTTCAGATTATGAAACCTATAAGTAACTGGAATAGGAAAGAAATGTGATATTAACTCTGGAAGATGGATAAATTCACATCAATTGTTTTCCAGTCCGTGGAATGGAAAACAACATTTTGAGTCTTTATCCTAGAAATGTCTTAATAGAATACTTTCAAAGAGCTTTGCATTCATCAGATGAAAAGCCCTTATGCATATGGAGTAGCGCATTATTATTCTCCTTTACAATCACACAGCAGGATCTTGGGAGCATTCATTCTTCAAGTCAGATCCCTACTAATAATTGCATCAAAGAAATGGAGTGATCCATCAGTCAAATGATCATCTGCTCTAATTGTTGCTTCCCCAGACTGGGGCTCTTCATTCTTTTCTCCCTTTGCATCCAAACTACACCTTAATAGGGCTAAATGTAAGGGCCATCTTCATGCTCTGAAAGGATTTAAGTACATCAACATAACGTTTTCATTCTTAGAGCGAAAACCCTTAAGCATAAACACAGCATGTACTCACGAAATAAGCCAAAGCTGCAAGTTAAAATGTGATCCAGACCCAGGAGTAGAAAGAAAGGAAGGAAGGAGAAAAAATAAAAGGATAACAACAATGAAAATAGTAGGGAAGGGTAGTGAACACTGGTTAACTGACAATGGGTTATTGAAAATTCATCTTTTGTTGTGCTTGTGGGCAACACACTTTCTATTACGATTATGCCAGTGTTAGTGACCTAGTGTCTTCCTATTTTGAAATAACTGTCATGCTATTCTGGAAATACCACATGTAAATAAAATATTAAAGTAATACATCATATAAACCGAGTACATGGAAGACTATACATTTTATTTATTTATTGGAATATCTCTCTATCATCTATCTATCTATCTATCTATCTATCATCAACTATTTATATTCTTCTCTCATATATTTAGTCGTGAAAGTGGTATCCCCTTCCTCCTCCCCTTCCAGTCCCCCCTTCCTTACCTACTCCTCTGTTTCTCTTTAGGAAAGCTCAAACCTCCCATGGATATCAACCAAACATGGCATATCAAGCTGCAGTAAAACTAGCCACCACCCCTTGTGTTAAGGATGGATGGACAACCCACCAGGAGGAAAGAGGTCCCAGAAGCAGTGAAAAGAGTCAGATACAGTCCTTGCTCTCACTTTTATGATTCCCTCAAGAAGACCAAGCTACACAACCATATTCATCAGGCCTAGGTCAGACACATGCAGGCTCCCTGATTGTTGGTTCAGTCTCTGTGAGCCCCTATGAGCCCTCTTTAGTTGATTCTGTGGGTTTTCTTTGGTAACCTTGATCCCTTTGGTTCCTTCAATCTTTCCTCCACATCTTCTGCAGGATTCCCTGATCTCTCTCTAATGTTTGGCTGTAGGTCTTTGCATCTATTTCCATCAGTTGCTGGATGAAGCCTCTCTGATGACTTTTATGCTAGGCTCCTTTCTAAGAGTATAGCAGAATATCATTACGGATCATTTATTGACTTTTTAAAAGTTATTTCAAGTCCTGTTTGGTTCAGTCCTGGGTCTCTGGGCTATCCAGCCTCTGGTTCCTGGCCATCCCAGCAGTGTCAGGGGTAGGCTCCTTCTCCTGGTTTAGGTCTCAAACTGGGCCAGTCATTGGTTGGCCACTCCTATAATTTCTGTGCCAACTTTACCCCAGCACATCTGGTAGGCATCTTGTGGCTGGATTGGTGTCTCAATATCTCCACTGGAAGTCTTTCCTGGTTACAGGATAGGACCAGTTCAGGTTCATTCCCCCCATTACTAGGAGTCTTAGCTAGGGTCACCCTCACAGATTCCTGGGAGTGTCCACGGAACTAGGTTTCTAGCTCATCCCTAAAATGCCCGGTTCCAGTTGTCTCTCCCAGTACTTTCTTCCTCCAATGTGGGTGGAGGATGGAGAAAGAGAGTACTGGGAGAGACATTTTACTTATTTATGTTTATGAACATACAGACACACACACACACACACACACACACACACACACACACACACACGCATATACACATGTGTACATACACATAAATAACTGGAAAGTTTTTTGTTTTTGTTTTTTTTTTTTTGGTTTTTCGAGACAGGGTTTCTCTGTGTAGCTTTGCGCCTTTCCTGGAGCTCACTTGGTAGCCCAGGCTGGCCTCGAACTCACAGAGATCCGTCTGGCTCTGCCTCCCGAGTGCTGGGATTAAAGGCGTGCGCCACCACCGCCCGGCTAGAAAGTTTTTTAAAAGTTAGTAAACATTTCTAAATATAAAGACAAAATATGGTATGTGTGTGATACTATGGATGTTAATTTCATGCCCCATTGCTACCCAAAATTAATTTTGTTATTAATCTATTGATCATTAATTTTTCTGGCTAACATGTGAAATTTGCATTAAGGTAACAAAATGTGTGTTAATTAGAAGAGTTTTAGTAACTACTTACCATAAAACTTAATTTCTTTAGGTTTGCTCATTTTATCTTTGTGTATGAATGTTTTGCCTGCATGTATGTATATGTGCCACACGTGTGCATGGTGCCCATGGGGGTCAGAGGAGGGTATTAGTTCCCACGGAACTGGAATTATGGATTGTTGTGAGCCACCACGTGAGTGCTGGAAACCAAACTCAGGTCTTCGGAAAGAGCAACAATTAATGTGAAGCACTGAGCAATCTCTCCAGGCCCTTACTTAATTTTATTGTATTATTTATAATTGTTTGTGCTAAAATTAGTTTAAACAAAAAAATCTGATAAACACTGTGTTTTTTTTAATTTTCTAAACAAATTTCATTTTTATGATTTTTTATAACTGTATGAAAATGTCCTCTAATTGAGTTTTTGAAATAATATTTTTGGACAAAACTTAAAAGATTATAGTCAAATAAATAGAAAGAATGAGGGGGCTGGAAAGATGACTTATCAGTTAAGAATGCAAACTGTTCTTTGAGAGGATTCAGGTTCAATTCCTAGCATTCAAGTGTAACTTAAGCTCTAGGGTGATTAGTGCCATCTTCTGGCCTCTCTGGGAACCAGTTCACATTTGCATATGCTTACATACAGGCACACATACATACATAAACATCATTAAGAATAAATAAAGGGTTTTAAATGGAAAGAATGAAAATAAATGGAATGACTTTTCATAAAAATTAGAAATCATTTAAATGCTACTTGCAGAAAAAGAAAAATAATGATCATTTCCTCTATCTCAGCCTTGATGCTGGAGGGAGGGACTAGGTCTAGCCCCAACATGGTGTAACAGCCTGTGTTGACTACCCAAGGGAGGCCTTATTCTCTATGAGGAGAGGATGGGGGTGGGATGGGGTTACGTGGGGGAAGCAGGAGAAGAGGAGGGAGGGGGAACGGGTTGGTATGTAAAAGGATAGAAAATCTTTTTTTAGATAAAAAAATTCTATGTATAATAAAATAAAAAAAGATATATGGATAAAAAAAGTTTCTCTGTCATATTTTTCAAACAATGTGACTTGTGGTTTTTCAATATTAAATATGTAGTAGGAGAGCCTTTTTCCTGAGTAAACTGTAAATGAAACATGTCTTTTAAAAATAAGCCACACTTGAAATTTGAAATAGTAACTTTGAATTTTTTTTTAAAGGGGAAGAGTATTCTAAATATTAGTATGATAATCATTCACTAATTTTGTAATCTTTTACATGCATATCAATTTTTCAAAATTAGACATTTTGTATTTGTGTAGACTGTCTATAAGGTGGTAGAGAATAACATTTTAAATGCATTAGCTCATTGATGGTCCTCTTCCAAGAAGGAGAACACAACGATAACTGAAAAAGTTCCAGCTATAACAACAAGGAATGCTAAAGTATATAGACCCAAGTTCACAGTTGTTTTTATTGTGCTCTGTCTTAATGCGGGGAAATCTCGAAACTGTTATTAATTTAAACATATTTGAGAGCGATGACCCTCAGGGAGCAGAAATAAACAGATCCTCAGTAGTTTCAGAAGCATGGTGCAATGAAGTAGACTCAAAGAAAACAGGAGAATTGTAATTTAGTGCCTCGAGTTTCAGGAAAAAATTTTATAGCCTTTTACCAAGCGGCTAAGCTGTTCAGTGAGCTTGAAATCAGGAAAAGCTGTTTGCACCCTCAGGAAGACAAGAATAAAAGAATATGCCCCTGTGCATGAGTAGATCATTAAGGGGCATCTGGCTGTCATTTAATTGGGAAATAACATACTATATTCTTTATGAATGAAAATCAGTAGTCTTTCTTGCTGAGGTTTTAAGGTGAGTATTCACAGTATTCACCCAAGGCATGGCATACTAATATTAATTCCCACAACCCCTGATCTACATAGAGATCACCTAAGAACAAGTAAATATACGTGTGTGTGTATGCGTGTGCGTGTGCGTGTGTGTGTGTGTGTGTGTGTGTGGAGTATACACATATGAAAATATGTACATGTATATATGTATATATATAGTTATCACATGATGTTGCTATGATTGAAAATATTATGCTATGCTGTAAATTTAGAAAAGCAAAGGTTACATAAAATACTAAGCCTCATCAGGAAAATAACTAAAATGTGTGAGGCTCACCAACGAGCTGGTAAGAAAAGAATAAACAGCTTCAACAGATGCAAAATATAGGTTCGCCCCATAAATTGGGCTCATAAAGTTAGATGAATTGTTTACACTGTTTATTTTTGTGGTCTGAATATTCTGAACTTATCAAATACTTTCTATTTTTCATGCTCATATAATGTATTGATAGTAATATGTGTTTGCTGAGTCAAGATGTAATTTGGAAAAGTTTTACAAAGAAATATTACATTATCTGATATTTTAAAAGTATATATAATTATAAGCCTTGACATAAAATTATAATAGAGTACCTTTAACAGGTGCTAACTATTTAATACCATTGAAAATCATAAATAGTACAACATTTTGACATATATGCCATGGGATTAGAAAACATATAATCATCTATTTGACTTTATATAGCTGTATAGTTCTTTTTTAAAATGGATGTCAGTTTCCAAATGTATAAAGTTTTCATAGAGAAAACTTTCACATGACACTCCTTAAACATGAATGTGCATAAGACCCAATGAGAGATGTTACTCAAAATAGTGCAACAGATACTAAAATAGCCTCATTTAGCCAGGAAATTTAGGAATTATTAAGTCTTTCATTTCTCAAAGCTTAATAGTCAAAGCATTGGAAAATAGTATAGATGTAATGTATAATACAATGCAAATTAATACATTAAATTATATCTTGGCATTAAAAGCTTATCTGTTGTGTTATTCTTATTTCCTGCGTTTTCTCAATGTTTGTGTTAAACATCAACTTTTCATAAAAAGAAATATTATCATTTTGCCCTAAGTTAGCACACTCCACCCTCAGACATTTACATACCCAGCAAAATAATCTGCTACATCTGACATTCAAAGATGAAGCTATCTGCATATCTGTCTGCCTTCCTAGGGTACAGCATTGTACAGACTGTATATAAGCTTGACACAACATTAGCTTGAGGAAGGAGGGATGTAATTTAATGAGGTAGGTTTTCTTACAGTGTTGGAACTCTAGAAAATGTATTTTTCTTTACACAGGAAGTTCATTGATATTTATATAGCTTGGTTTAACCTAGCACATCAAAATATAAGATTATCCTTTTGTACATGAAGCCACTCAAGAAAACAGTCCAAGTTAAAGACATTATGAATGTACTAACCTGTAGCTACCCTAAACATATTCCAAAAAATGCATCTTATTTTTAACAAAGTATAGTAAGTAGCAAGTGTCTCTAGAAAAAAAATGCTATGTGTTCAACACTATGTTAAGGGCCTTTCATTTAGTGGCTGCTGTGAAGCAGGAAGAGAAGAAGAACGTGAAGAGGGATTCAGATACTCATATTGGAAAGACAGCCGGTCTAAGAAAAGGGGCTATTTGAGCTCAAGCATTCTGAGTCAGAATCAATGTGCTTAAAACACTAGACTATATTGTCTTCCACAAACAGGATTTCTCACCATTTTGAAGTTAATTTAGGCGACTTTCAATACATATACCTTGCTTGTTCCATAGATGTAATACGTCTCTATCTGTAAGGAATTGTTATTTTTGCTTTTCCAATGGTGAGTGGTTCATAAACACATCCACAAATGTGTTTAGTTTTGCTGGCATCTATGTTCACTGGGGAAGTAGGGGACTTAGATTAGTGCTTCTCAACTGTGAGTGAGAATATCACAGAGAGGACTTGGCAATCTCTCTGGAGGCGGTTTTTCACTTTCAAAATGAAGTGTAGAATTCCTAAGGCTTCTACTGGGTGAGATCAAAGAACCTGCTAAAATCCTCTCTGACACCGCTGACCCACATTCCTACTCACATCATCTCATAAGTATTTGGCTCAAAATATTAATGACAGTGTTGAAAACATGGGTTAGGATAAAAGAAAATATAAAACAAGGACAAAGGTCTGTAAAAGTTTAATAGAACTATTCCAAAACCTCAGCAGAGAGCAGTTTAAGCTGAAAGAACCAAAAGCCATCTATTTTTATTATCCTTATGTGTACTACTTGAAAATATACGTGACTGTTTAGCTACTTAATTTCCACATCATGGTGTTTATACATGCATGTATACATAAACACACATTCATAGCTGCACACACAGGAGCATACATGCATACACACATGTATACATACATGTAAGTCCACATGAATACATACATGAATACACTCACACATGCACACACATGCAAATGAATCACTTTCATTTTATACTTGCATAATTGCTAACCTTTGCTGAAATTTTAAAATTAAAATCAGTTTCTTATTGTTGAATAAAATAGCATACCAAATAGAACCAAGAGTTCAACCCCTTTGATGTTTTTTGGTAATGTGCCTAATTAAAAATAACTAGGCTCCCCAATGCATAATTACAGGAACACCTAATACACTACACTTGCAGCCAGATTTTATTCAATCATAAGTACGAGCCAGAAATATGAATGATCGCTATACTGCTCCCTGCTGTATCTGTACTGTTTCTGAATCAAAGCTCTTTCCTGAGTTGGGCATTTTCACTACACTTTTCCTTGCTGTGCAATCATCTCCCAGTTGGACAATTAATAAGTGATTTTCCTCCATAGCCCTCGATGTGCAACCTGCCTTACCCACTATTTTTGCATGCACAATATACCTTCTTCCCTCTGACTAGTTTTGGCAGTGACCCACAACCTAAATCTCTTTTTCCCATTTGATATAAGTGAAACCATAATTATCTAGGGCTAATTTCAAATTACTACTTCATTCCACTTTTAACTGATGAAGATTAGTGGTCTTGCTTTGCATCTGAGTAAGTCAGCAACACAATCACAAGAGAACTCAGCGGGCAACATTTGATTCATGTGAACTCAATTACTTCTGTCAAACACATCCATTTCAATAAAAAGCAGAAACTTCCAAAATGGGCTTTTGCTAACCATTTTGTACTAAAAAAAAATCATATGACTCCTGAGGGAAAAATAATACGGAATACATAAGAAATAGAAATAAATAACAGGTAAGGAAATACACATGGCTAAATGGAATTGGGTTAGTATTTTTTTCTGAAAACAAATAACATTTCAAAGAAATAATTTTGCATACTTATAGTAGTTAATTACAGAAATTTGAAACATGCAGTTTGGCATTGCAAAGCCAATATATAACAGATTTTAAGTTAATAAAATAAAAACTAGAATATTGTATTATTTGACTCAATATAGATTACTAAAGATAAAGCTGTCCACTTCTCTTTAGGAAAATTCAGAAGGAGTTTCAAGTGATGTGCAGATCACATATTTTTTAACAGACCTTGTCCACTCAACCTATGCTCTGCTATCATTAGGGGTGAGAGCATATAGTTAATTAACTGTCTAGCATTCTCAACCCTGAAATTCAGTTTCTAAAAGTCTTGAGGTCAATCTCATCATGCCTACAGGGGTAAGAGGTCACAGAGGCATGATTGACCAGGTTTATCGGGTCATCACCTGGAGAACTCTGCAAATATTCATGTATGATAATGCATGACAATACATATATTCAAACTGCAGCTTCTTGACATAATTACAACCTTAATTAAACCTTTACCTAATTTGATCAGTAGAGAGACTGAGTAATTAAATGTCATTAAGTAATAAGTCTGCTTTATAAATATATTTCAATAGGCCACTTTTGTGGCTTGACAAAATTGACTGAGGTGGTGTCCATGGTGGTGAATACATGGAATGCCAGCCATTTCAAA
>CABHPR010134420.1:26586-37183 GCA_902168415.1 Peromyscus melanophrys | reverse complement strand
AGAGAGAGAGAGAGAGAGAGAGAGAGAGAGAGAGAGAGAGAGAGAGAGAGAGAGAGAGAGATGTAGCTAGAGTTTTCCTGCCTAGCCCACAGTCAGGACAAATCTGTGTCACCTGCCAGTCCCACAGCAGCTCAGACCCAACCAAGTAAACACAGAGACTTATATTGTTTAAACTGTTTGGCCTAATTGCTCAGGCTTCTAGCTATCTAGTTCTTACATCTTAAATTAATCCATTTCTATAAATCTATACCTTGCCACATGGCTCGTGTGGACCTGGAAGCCTCAGCACAAAGCAGTTATTGCAGGGAATAATAGTGCTCTATCCCTGGACATGCTGCTTGCCATGGTGGCGGCTGGCAGTGTCTCTCCTGAGCCTTTCACTTCCCAGAATTCTCCTCCTTGTCCCACCTATACTTCCTGCCTGGCCACTGGCCAATCAGTGTTTTATTTATTGACCAATCAAAGCAATTTGACATACAGACCATCCCACAGCACAGAGAGAGATATTTTTGCCTATGTTTTCTCTATGTGAGCATGAAGCTGCATCAATAACTTCCTTGCTTTTCAGCTGTGCTCAGCTATGTTCAAACAGCCTTGTGCTCCATCAGCCCCAGTTTGTTTTCTCCTCCATTTTACTCTCTTGTTCTTTTAGAGTTTTCTTTCTTCATCTTTAAAATGATCTTTTAAACTTTATGTTAGCAGAGAGACTCAACATCTACCTGACCAGTTTATCTCCATGAAGTGGCAGTCTTGAATCATGACTTTACTCCTGGAGTTGGCCAATATTAATGGTAACCCAAAACCTATATAGAGTTAATCTCTAGTATCACTTTATTTCATGGATTCCTAGCATGGCTTAAGGTTAGTATAACTTTAATTATGTCTATGTCTCATTGTTTCTGCAGGGATTAAATTACTACTTGCATTTTTTAAGGCGTCCATTAGAATCACATCTATTTTCAGAGCAATAAAAATTCATCTTTCACAAAAGAAAAGGCTGCTTTAGTTTCTACTTTGATTTTGTCCCCTTTCCCTGCAATAACTGCTTTGTGCTGAGGCTTCCAGGTCCTCAGTTGCCCACATACTTTTCTGCACTGTTTTGGAATGCTTTCAGTCATTGGACAACTAAGACTTTTAGATGATTTTTAAATATTTAAATTATCAACCCAAGAATAATGTAATTTGCTGAGAGATATAGCTTTACTTCTGCCAACAAAACGGCTATATTTTTTAATATAATATTATCACTATGTACTTTAAATAAAGTTGGTGGACCACAAAGAGGCTAAGAAGAGGGAGGCAAGTAAGGAACCATTATCTAGAGATGACACTATTTCAAGGTCAATACCTTCTAATATAAAAATAGATAGGACCAATATAAGAAGTTAAGCAATTGAATTTAAGATTATTAAATGAATTGATTCCATATCGATGTTTTTTTTTTTATGGCAGGACACCTAGTAATCTAATTCCTGATATGTTGAGTTTGGGGATCTAGCTATCTTGTGTTCTGAACAGACATCTTCATGGAGTTGTCAATTAAATTATGAAGCTAATCTTGCTATAAAATGCATCTCTCTACTGTAGCATAAATCTTAAAAGTTCTTATTAATAAAATCAAACCTGAGCCAGGTATTGGGGTAAATGCTGGAAGGTCAGAGAACCAGAACAAACCACAGCAACCTCACCTCACCAGTTCCTCAGCTGGTCTGGTTTCCTCAGACTGGAGGCCTCTGTGTCCTCATATCCGAATGGCTGTCAGCTGAACTGCTGCTCGAAAGCCTGAAAGCTTAACCAGGCCAAATGCTTAACCAGGCCAAATGCTTCTCCAGGCCCAAATGCCTCTAGTTTCTGGTCCTCACGCCTTATATACCTTTCTGCTTCCTACCACCACGCCCTGGGATTAAAGGCTCACTTTCTGGGATTAAAGGTGTGTGTCACCATGCTTGGCCTTTTCCAATGTGGCCTTGAACTCACAGAGATCCAGAGGGATTTCTGTCTCTGGAATGCTAGGATTAAAGGCGTGTGCTACCACTGCCTAACCTCTGTTTAATATTGTGGCTGTTCTGTCTCTGACCCCAGATAAGTTTATTAAGGTACACAATATTTTGAGGAACACAATACCACCACACTCTACAAACCCTATGAGTGACATTTTATCTAATGTGAGACAGCCAATATATATTGAATCCAGAGAATCTGAGGTATATTTATATATACAATCAATTTTTCTACAAACTATTTTAAGTTCATGAGAATGTGGTCAAGGCCAATTTGTGTACTGATATTTCCAAAGAAAATAAATTAAATAATTAACTTCAACATAACTATTTCTATAAAATGAGTGACAATAGAGACCTTTGTACCAGCTAGACAGAATGACAGAGAAGAATTACTGTCTATGTTTCATTTTCTTCTTAACAACTGCAAAGTGTTTATATATCAATAGATAGATTGATGATGATAGATAGTTAGATGGTTGATAAATAGATAGATGATACATATATTGGGAGCAGTTTCTAAGGAGAGTGTATAAGGTAAAAGGGCCAGCCAAAAAAACACATCCTGGCCCTGATACCAGAATCAAAAGTTTAAAAGTTTAAAAAGAAACACACTTCAGCCCTGAAACCAGAGCCAAAGAAACATACTCTGCCCCTGAACAACTCAGCACAAAACCAAACCAACCCCTGAGCAGGAAAACCAACCAGTCCCTGTGCATGAAATCTAGCCAATCTATGGAAATCCGACCAATTCCCACCCTGAAAATCTTCACCCTGGAAAAATTCCTCCCCTAAGAAGCCCTATATAAACCCTGTACTTGTTCAGTTCAGAGCTGCCTTTTTCCACCCTGGAAGAGGCAGCCACCCTCCTAGATTCTTCCCTCTCAATAATTCTCTTTAATGAGGTTTGGGAGAGACCATCTTTCACTGGAATGGAGTGGAGCAGAGAAGTAACAACTTTCGAGGGAGCTGGAGCAGAGCGCAGCAGAACTGTAACACTTTCCGGGGAAAGCTTCCCCTAGTGGAGCAAAGTTGTTAAACTCTAGTGGACCCTAGCAGAACTGTAATGACTTCGCTGGGAAAACCATTTCCTGACAGATCAGAGTTATTACATTGGGGAGATGTTTCCCTGGAGCAGGGCTATAAGCTGCTACGCTTATGGTGACTTTGTGGTATTCCTTGGCTCCTGGCTGCCAGGATCCCTTTCCATTCAAGCTGCAATGCTTACAAAGAATAAGTTTCCAGACATTGTCTCAGTTAACAAAAGAGTTGAACATTTTCAGAGCCTTTTGTCACTATATGAAAATAAAAAATAAAGGTGAACTATATTTCTAGCAATCTCATTTAAAGAATTATACACACTCTTCCAAGATATAAGTATCACATTTTTAGTTACAGTATATTGCAAGAAAAATACGTTCTTGTGTATGGACATCATGTTTAAAGCCCATAGATGTTATAATCTTCATACATTGTATTGAAAATGAAAATATAGCCAGGCGGTGGTGGCGCACGCCTTTAATCCCAGTACTCGGGAGGCAGAGGCAAGCGGATCTCTGTGAGTTCGAGGCCAGCCTGGGCTACCAAGTGAGTTCCAGGAAAGGCGCAAAGCTACACAGAGAAACCCTGTCTCGAAAAACCAAAAAAAAAAAAAAAAAGAAAATATAATTTCATGTGACAAAAATGTCTTGAACAACTATTATTTTTTCTTTCTGTCTTTCCAGGTAATAATTTTCTTTTCCATACCACATTTGAATCATTGACTACATCTAGTAATTGAATATTCATTAATTAGGAGAAAGCTATGCAAGCCATAATATCTTCATAGTTGGAATATAATGTAGCACTAAAAAAGTTTCATATTTAACTCTGGTAAATATGGAAAGATACAAAGTATATGCAGTTGACCCTCTTTCGTGTTCATTTAGGTATGAAGATTAGTGGGAGGATATTCTCTCCCTAGTCTATAGTTATACATTGAGCAACTAAATACAAAAATCAGAATAAATCACAGTTATCTCTGTACACTAGGACCATGTCATCTTGTTCTTTACACAAAATATACATATTATTTGCCATTGTCACTTCCAAAATAGTTACTCATGATTCTGACTTCCCTCAGTGACAATTTGTGATGTGGTCTTTAAGTGGAAATGAACCCTTTCTTCCCCAGGTTACTTTTGATCATGTGGTTTTATCACAGCAACAGAAACCCAAGCTAATGAACCCAGGGTAATACCAATTTTGTGCTCAACTTGAAAGGTTAATGAAAGATGTTATCAAATGCTCTTTGATAAGATACTGTGTTAAACACTTTATATACTTTTATGTTCCCACTTGTTTCCCTTCATAGTCTCACAGGTAGGTTTGGTTGTTACCCCCATGCTTTGGTGGGGTGTTGCAGTTTTAACTACATTATTGGCAACTGTACCCAAAGAAGTGTCAGAGTTAATATTACAAATTCCAGTTGTGCTATTCTCACATCTATTCCCTTGATCCAGTGATCTTTCTGATACTGATAAGTAAACCTTGATACTTTAATCTTAAAGATGAATCACAGCTCTTTTGATTTGACAAAAAAAAATGGTTCCTGGTCTACAGAATAGAGGGAAAATTATCAGTCTTTTTCAATTATGTTTTATATTAATTGAAATAATTGTCTTACATTTTTGTTTTTATTTTTGTTATTATAATTGCATCATCTTTCCCTTCCCTTTCCTCCCTGAAATCCCTCCCATATACCCCTATTTTTCTCTATTTCAAATCCATGATCTTTTTTGAATGCACATATATACATTTATAATATATTCATAAATATCACCTGCTAAGCCTATATAATGTTAATTACATGTATGTTTTCAGGGCTGACCATTTAGTATTGTACAATCAATTGGTGCTATTTTCCCCTGGGAAGATAATTCTGCTTTCAACATTCCTTAGTTGCCTGTAGTTCTCTTTGTAGGGTTGAGGCCTTGTGGGCTTTCCCCTGTTCCTTTTTGACAAGTCTATTGGTGCTTCCAGCTATTTTCTTATTTTTGTCTTATTTATTTGTATTGTATTTAAGAGAAGGGACACTGTGATCATAATAAGAAACTGTCCATAGACATGTTATATTCTATTCCTGTGTCAAGCACAGAGATGACAGAGCCTTCTGAATACCAGAGTTATATTCAAAGTCATTTAAAGCTGCACTTCAATATAATGCATCCCAATTTCCAAGTTGCTTTCTTAGCACTTGTGTTCAGTGAGCAGACCTGTGATAGCTTACTGTGTGATAGTTTATTGTGGTTTTCTTTTCTTCTATTTTTTCTAAGGATTATAATGTGTCATGACTACAGCAATCATGCCAGTCTACTTATGGATAATGATGTATCATTTGACAAACAACTCTTGTCTTTGCATAAATGGTACAGGAAATACACTCTCATCTTCCTATATTCTTGGACTCATCTTCCCTGATTTAGATTGCTCATATGTGTATTTGTGTTTGCTGTTGGCAAACTATGACGAATGAGAGTCAGTGCACAATGGATTGACCATAGGAAAGACTTAGGGGATGCCTCAAGACTCTTGCTTTGTAGTGGCTATGTGGCTGCTGAACCACGTTTGCACAATTTAGTCTATGCATCCATAAATATCTAGAACAACCCACCCTTTCATTATTCAAAACAGTTTTTTTGCCTTTTTTCCAAGCACAGATTTGGTTAGTGCCTATTTTAACTCTCTATTTGGATGATAAATTGTACAGTCACCCAAATATTCAGAGGAATAATAGAAATGATATTCATCAAATATATTAATTTGGCTATAGACATTTTTATAACAGACTTTATCAAGACTACCAGTGTTTGAATAATGACTTTTATATTTGTATTAGTTGCTTGTCTCATTAAGAAACTTAAAGGAAGAAAAGTTTATTTTGCCTCTATCTTGGTCAGGAAAGCATTTTGTTAGGAGCATCCCAAAGCTGTAGAAACAGGAGCATAAGACAGCTAGTTATAGTATCTTAGCATGCAGGAAGCAATCTGCCTAGAGGAAGAGCAAGACCTTGTTATAAATAACAAGGCCTGTACCATAGAGACCTACTTTTGAAGACTAGAGCCCACTCTTCAAAGGTTCCCAAAACAAGCAAAACGGCACTGCCAGATAGATACTGCGTATCTGAACAAATGAGCCAGTAGGGGTCAGTTCACATCCAGACCTTAACTCCTAGGATCAAGTACCTAACTATGGGTATATCACATGGGTAAATCAGACTGCCCTGAGAAGCTATGGGCTGAAGAGGATGTGGCAAGCATAGAAAGAACAACATGCATTAAAAGGTATTTTTCTGAACATTCAACAAGAGCTTAAGAAAGCCAAAAAATAAAGAATCATGATGCTAAACATTCACCCTCTTGTGATTGTTATCAAGTGGTTCTTTCCAATGACCATGTAACTAACATTACTCTTAATGGTGAATAAATAACTAGTTAAAACTTACCCTAGGGAAAAGACATAGTACTATTTTCTATTTAAAACAGTTACTATACCAATAAATTTGCTGAGGCTGCCTAAAGAAGCATGTGTAACTTTCATACAGCTTCATGACTAAAATCCCACCTCAGTCTGGGTGATGACTCATAAAGGAAATAACATTGGAGTATCCTGCCCAAATTGCAGTTAGCGCCTCTAAAGGGTGTCTCCTCTCCCTCTCCCATAGCAATTGCTTACTCTCTATAAACATTTAGGGAGGAGCTTTGTGAATCTTGTTTGTTTTTTTTCCTTTAAAACCAAAATCCATCCACCTCAACCTCTTTCTGTTCCCAGTCCCCAAATCTACTCCCCCTCCATTTCTGTTCAATAAAGGGCAGGCCTCCTGTGAGTATCAAGAAAACATGGCATATCAAGTTGCAGTTGTATATATTGTATTAAGGTTGGGCAAGGCTACCAATATGAGGAGTAGAGTCCCAAAAGCCAGTAAAATAGTGGGAGACAGTCAGTTTCCACTGTTAGGAGTCCCATAAGTTGACCAAGCTACACAACTGTAACATATATGCAAAGTTCCTAGGTCAGCCCCATGCAGGCTTCCTGATTGTCAGTTCAATCTCTATGAGGCCCGATGAGTCCAGATTAGTCGATTCTGTGAGTTTTCTTGTAGAGTCCTTGACCCTTCTGGCTACTAAAATCCTTTCTACTCCTTTTCTGTAGGATTCCCCGAATTCCTCCTAAGTTCTGACTGAGGGTCTGCATCTGTTTCCATCAGCTGCTGGATGAATCTTGTATGTTTTATGAATTTTCTTTAGCCTTATGAGCCTTCCTTCTCCTCCAGGAGACAATGTCTCAATTCAGAGGAAATAGCTATGGCATACCTACCAAACACAGTCAAATAATTTTGAATGTTTGATACGTGTCAGATAAATTTGAATGTTGCATTTCAGAAGAAATGGGTATACAACACCAACCAGCTTGTCACATCATTTTGACTGTGTTTGCTCTCCAGACTAACCCATCAGCAGATGTTCTCCTAAGAATTTAGACAAAGGGAAAAGCCACACCACATCAGGTATAAACTTGTTCCTTCTGTCTTGTCTATTCCTTTTTGCAGAAATAAAACTAGATGTGACATGGTCATGATGATAGTGTCACTGCATATTCTATAGTATAGGCTAGTATTTGCATTTTATTCTGTGGGAATTAATCAAATTCTCTCTCTCTCTCTCTCTCTCTCTCTCTCTCTCTCTCTCTCTCTCTCTCTCTCTGTGTGTGTGTGTGTGTGTGTGTGTGAATTTCTTGCTCAGAATTAACTCTAGATCTAGATGTTAACCAAACAACAAGCTCAAGAATGTGAGACTCGGGAACTTTGGTATTTCAATCTCTCTATCTGCTAAAGAGGGAAAATAATAAGGAGAAAAGAGGCAACACCATAAATATCAGAGTGAAGACCAACCATCAAACCTAAGGTGCAAGACTAAACTTTGGAATGATTGACAGCCTTCATCCTTCTCCTTCTATGTAATCTGCTGACTAAAGAGATTTTAAGACAAAGCTTTAAGATACTAATCCACTATCTTCTCAGACTGCTGTGGTCTGAATAAAATATAGCTTACAAATTCAGTTCTTGGATTTTGCTTGCATGACGATGGCTATGGGTCTTCTTACAATGGGTCCTATCTGTTCTCCCTGCTCCCTGCCTTCCTGACTTCCCCTGGTCATTCTCTTAGTGTAACAAGTATGATGACTCCATTTGAAAAAGTTGAGAAACAAAGTAACTTTTTAATGATAATTATCTCCTGACCTGTTGACTTACCTCCAACAGAATAATAACAAAATTTGCATTGTGAAGCCAGTCTGGGTTTCTAGACTTTCTCATCTCCTTAGTCTTTAGCACTGACTTTGCCATTTTACAGCAACACATCTGATTTTAGTGATTTTCCCAGTCTAATATCATGGACCTCTCCATCACTTTTAGAAAACTTATTCATGCTCAGAGCACTTTTACAAGAAGGAAAAATGATTAACTAACAACAATTTCTTCACACTTCCCCAAGGATAGGTTGACATAGAAATACATTATTTGTAATGTAATTAAAATAACTTCAGAAGGAGTAACTATTACTCAATAATAAATATTTCCTAACTCCTAAACAGTAGCAAGACTTTTGCTTCTCACATGTCTGTTATTCCACTCAATTGTTGTGATAACAGTCTTCTCATTTCCACTGTCTAGATGAAGGGCAGTGAGTTCAGAGAGCCTGTGGTTCAGGGTGGCTGGAAACTGAATCTACTGGCCTCAAACTGTTTCTTCCTTTCATGATGAGACAGAGACAATAACAATAATGATGATAATGAGACGTCTCCAAAATACTTTTTGTCTGACATTTTTATTTTTATTTCTGAAAAAAGGAACCTTTCTTTTATGCCTAAACATAAATAAGAGGTCATGTTTCATGATCTAGAGAAAATAAATTGCTCTTCCAATTTTCCCCAGGCTTTTTTGTTCCACACTATGAAATATTTTCCGATGAAGTTTTCTTAACTGTAAATAAGGTTAGAAGAAGGGGTAGTCAACCAAAACAATTATAATTGGCTACAAACCTAATCCAATAACCCCAGTTCACCCATATTGTTAAGGGAGTTAATTGGACTCGCACAGCCAACAGCTAAATATGTTGCTGTGTGCAAACAGTGAATCCAATTTCCTTCATCAGGGTGCCTCTGCCACAGCACTGTGCAGACAGGGTGAGGGCATGAAGAGGAGACATCATCCTGAGGTGAAAGTCCAAAGCAGCATCTATCTACTCCTAATGATCTGTTCCTGTCAGTTCCTGAAGGAAAGGGGCAGAACAAGGGAGGGGGGGATTCACCACCATCTCTGTTTCTTTTTCATTGAAAGAGGTGTACAAAATCTCTTTTGTTGCAATGAGGCTCAACCCTGATCAGCACAGAGTTCCTTCTATGCTTGGACAGCAAGTACCTATTGACTCTAAGTTCTGCTCACCATAATCTGGCCTCAATAGGCTCCTTTTGTTTTTCCACATGCTCATTTTGTCTGGGTATATGAACATGTTTGTTTTCTTTAAAATTCAGAACATAATAAAATCTTATTCTTTCCTTCCTTTGCAGGCCTGATTAGGAGGGGTCATCACATCAGAGTGCAAGGGTTTATGAGTAAGTGAGACTGCAGGCCCCATGGCACTTCTCATTCACACTGAAGCTGCACAGGTCAGGGTGTATTTACAAGCTATCTTTGCTTCTTAATGGAAGATATAATTATGTCTTTCTTTTACTTCTGATATCATGGAAGATTGTGAATGGATTTGTAGCATATGAAATACATACAGATATGAAAAAACCTTCAACCAATGAACTCCATAACAATAATACAAATAAGCTTGAAAATATCTCATTTTCAAAATACAAGTTTTTTCATTCAGTCTTAGGACTCAGGTTATAATGTAATAATAAATTAGCAAATGTAAAAATGGTAATGAGTGGTTCACTAAGAAGGATCTCCTCTGTACCTGTTTTCTGGTAATGTGTTCTTCATTAAGATCACAGTTATTATGTCTTTTGATACTTGGAGCTTCTGATAAATCTAACTGAGGATTATTCAGCTATTACAAATTGTGTATTAGTCATTTTCATGGGCTCAGTTGACATGCCTCAGAAACAAGTATGTGTATTAAAAATGCAGACTATTTTCTTTCTGGAAAAAAAAAACTGTTTCTCTCTGTAAATTATATTAACTACATCTGTTTCCAAAATGTTCATTAAATAAGAGCTAAAAAAGGACTTGTCTTGCAGAGTGGTGTTGGCACATACCTGTAATCACAGCACTCAGGACGCAGAGGCAGGTGGATCTCTGAGTTCTAGGCTAGCTTGGTCTATAGAGCAAGTTCTAGGACAGCCAGAGCTCCACAGAGAAAATCTGTTTCAATAAACATTAAAAAAAAAAAGTACTGGCCTTACTCTTTGTAGCTTATCCTCCAAAATTGTTATTCAGTAGTTAATTATCTATTTATGCTTTAGGACAGAGATCGTGTTTCTGCTTGTTTTAGGGATCTTTGAGTGTGTGTGTGTGTGTGTGTGTGTGTGTGTGTGTGTGTGTGTGTGTG
>CABHPR010134420.1:0-26576 GCA_902168415.1 Peromyscus melanophrys | reverse complement strand
TGTGTGTGTGTGTGTGTGTGTGTGTGTGTGTGTGTGTGTGTGTGTGTTATGATGTATGGCTATATATGCACACATGTGCAAGTGTGTGTACCTATGGACATACATGTCAGGAGCTTTTTTCTATCATTCTACATGTTATTTGTTAAAAACCTGAAGCTGACTGATTCTAGTAAAGTGGCTAGACAGTGAGCTCTAGTGACCTGCCTAGCTTCACTCCATACCTCCCTCCCAGAGCTGGAGTTACAAGTACCAGCCTCCACACCAAGCTCTGTAAGTGGGGACTGGAGATCAAAACAAGGCTCCGAATACTGTGGAGCAATTACTTCATCCACTAAGTCATCTCCCAACCTGGTATCTATGACTTTCAATATTCCTTATACAAATTAGATTTGATCACCATCTTCTTAAACTCACCTTTTATTCCTTCATCAGAAGTATAGTTACAATTGTGAAATGCCTCTGGAGTCATAATATAGATATTTCAGTTGTGCATATGCTAAGCATGGTTATCATTAAAGATTTATGGAAAGTTTTATGAGATGTTTCAGCAGGTGAATGTGCTTCCTGCCAAGTCTGGTGGAAGAAGAGAAACTGACTTCCTTCTGTTGTCATCTGATCACCCCAAACACACCGTGGTGTGCGTCTGCATACACACACACACACACACACACACACACACACACACACACACACTAAATAAATAGATAGATAGATAGATAGATAGATAGATAGATAGATAGATAGATAGAAAACTGACTTCCTTCTGGTGTCATCTGATCACCCCAAACACACTGTGGTGTGCGTCTGCATACACACACACACACACACACACACACACACACACACACAATAAATAGATAGATAGATAGATAGATAGATAGATAGATAGATAAATAAATAAATAAATATTTTCATGAAAATTTATATTACATATGAAAGATTTATGGAGCTTAACATCCTATAGGAAGACAACCTGATTAAGAAAATCAGTCTGTAAGCATCCTTGTTCATGGATGGACACAAGAAAAAAGAAGACAAGATTTATTAATTTTTTTATTCATCTTACTGATGATCTTGTCCAGGTTCTGAATTGATGTCCTTACTTTATTTAGAGATTTGGAATGTCTTTGAAGTCACCGGCTGCTTGAAATTGGACCTTTTGGAGCTGGAGAGATAGCTCAATGTTAAGAGCACTCACTGCTTTGCAGAGGAAATAAGTTCAGTTTCCAGCACCCACATGGTGGCTTACAACTATCCATAGCTCCAGATTCAGGTGACCTGATACCTTGTAAACACACACACACACACACACACACACACACACACACACACACACTACACCTTCATACATGTAGGCAAGCACTCATATACATAAAATAAAATAAGTAATTCTAAACAAAATTAACCTTTGAAGTTTTTGTTCAGTATTTTAACCATTTCACTAACTGCATCTTGAGCCAGTTTTTGAGAAGTTAATATAACCAGTCTGGCAGAAATGTATATTTTAAAGAGACAGTTTAGCTATAAGACTATTAAGATAGTGGTCCTCAAGTAACTGCTATTCCCATAAGAATCTCATACTGGGAAAAGAAAAGCCTATGCCAGGCAGAATAGAAACTCAACTCAAATGCTTTGTTCCTGGAAAGGAATTACAGTTTTAATGAGATAATGATAGGTTAATTATAGATGAGTCCACGTTTTTCCTACATTGCTTAAATATACATATCTCCAGTTTTCTATTTAAAATTTAACTTCACATATTGCACACCAAAGATGGGCTAGAGGGATCAATGGGTCTGTTTGTCCCTCCTCCCCATGTGGGCATATGAATACATTTCTACTGTCTGTTTACCATCAGTTTGGCTCTTCTGCTTGGTTTATGATGGGTTGTGGTGGTTTGAATGAAAATGACCCCCATAGGCTCATAGGGAGTGGCAATGTTAGTAGGAGTAAGTGTGGCCTTGTTGGAAGAAATGGGTCAACGGGGGTCAGCTTTGAGGTTTCTAATGATCAAGCTAGGCCCTGTGATTCTCTCTTCCTGCTGCCTATAGATTGAGATGTAGAAGTCTCAGTTATCTCTGCTGCACCACATCTGCCTGCATGTTGCCATACTTCTGACCATGAAGGTAATAGACTAAAGCTCTGAACTCTAAGCCAGCCCCAATTAAATGTTTCCTTTATAAGAGTTATCATGGTCTCTTTACAGCAACATAAACCCTATTTAAGATATGAGTAGGTGCTTGAACCTAACTTAGTGCATTGCAGACTATAATCCCATGTTTGACAATAATATGAGATTTCAAAGGAATAATATTGCTTTGCTTTTTCATATTTCTTGCATTTCCGTGTTTGTACTTGTGCATCTTAAGGAATGAATGGTTCGATATTTCATTTCTGTTGTTCTTCCAATTTGTTTTATTGTATGTTGGTCTTTTAGGTGGCTATTCCTCTCTTGAGTTTATGATCCCCATACCTACTCAGAATGGAAAAAGCAAAGCATAGCAAAAAATACAATAACAACAACAAAAATTTAAACAAATCATATATTAAAATACTGTAAAAAGCAGTTGGAAACTTTGAGAATACCCTGGATAAACTTAGATAACAAGTGAGCTAAGATGCTAATAGGAGATAAAAGATTTTAAACATTATTAAACTGGTGTTAAGCAATGAAATGACATAGCAGTAAGAAAGAGGAAAGGAGAGAGTGAGCAGGACAAGAATGAAAATAAAATTAAATAGCATCAGTTCCTAAGAAATAATAATGAGGGCAAACACAGTGAAGTAAAGTCAAGAAAGTCAAACCAACATAAAACCAAACAACTCAAAACAGCAATGGATAATAAACCCATCTACCAATCAGTCTTCACTGCTGAATGGGTCTCTCACATCCTAGGCTTGTTGTTTGCACCTTACTCTGTGGGTGAGGCAGCATTATTGTTGTTTTTCTTTCTGGACTCCAAATAAATTATAATATGAAACCTCCTGGATAGCCCGGTCTATTTCCATCTTCCCTGCTGAGTTTACTCCCTGGGTCCTGGATAGCCAGGTCTATTTCTGTCTTCCCTGCTGAGTTTACTCCCTGGGTCCTGGATAGCCAGGTCTATTTCTGTCTCCCCTGCTGAGTTGACTCCCTAGGCAGGATCCACACTCACGCTGCTCCCACCAATTTGGCATTGATCTCTCCAGCTCTGTGAGTTTGGAGTTTCATTCTGCACAGTTCCTATGTACGGGACGCCTTCGTGTGCAACTCAGGTGCAAAGCTTTCTCCAGAGTATGTTGGTGCCTTGAAGTCTGATTCTACTTCATGTCCAGTGTCTTGAGAGTCCATACTTATTCTCAGAACAATGACTCTCTTAGCCATTGGTAACAGGGATGCCTTTTGGGATCCTCTGGTCTCCCTGTCTAGACCATTTTACTCTAAGACCATCATAGAAACAGTGATTTCCACTTCTTCTGAATTATTTGTATGATATATGATCGGAATTTATTCTTATGACAGAGAAAGAAACAAAAAGGCAAAAAGAGTAAGGAGGAAAGGGCAGGAAGGAGAGAAGAAATGATTTCAAGAATTAGTGATTCTTGATAGAATTATTGTATGAAGCTCTGAACAAGTCCCTTAAAAGTTCATTTTAAATAAATAGATGTATTTTATTTGTACAACAGAAAACAGTTTCCCCCACTTATACGTATGTGCATCCTGTATGTGCCCTGCCTGTGAAAGTCAGAAAAGTGTGTTAGATTCACTGGGACTGGAGTTATGGATTGTCATAAGCCATATGGTTGCTGGAAACTGAATATGGGACCTTTACAAGAGCAATAACTGCTCTTAACTGCTAAGCCATCTCTCTTTCCCCCTTGAAAAGTTAATTTTTACCTCTGCACTAGAAGAGACATTTAATCAGCCTATTGATGTCGATAGGTGAGCCATATAACTTTACTTCTCTACCAGAGGAGAATTAGATCTGTCACTTGTTAATTCCTTTAGTTCAATACCATGAAAGGCAGGGGAGTAATTCACTGGGGACAGAGCTCCTGCTCCATTCTGACACCTTCATATGGGTGCAGTTAATGATTGCCTCATTACAAATTTAATCATATGTAACTATATGTATTTACTCTTGTCTTTCTGAGGTGTCAACAAAAATTAAATCCCAAAGAAATAACAAGACAAAGAATAAAGGAGATAAATATTATCAGTGCCTATTTTGAAAATGCTTAATCTTCACAGAAGACAGTAGGAAAGGTTTCTAGTGCATACTACTTATTATGATAAATATCAACTTTAGGTACACTAGAGGCTTCCTTTTAACTTCCATTGCATTTATTCATGTTTTGTGTATTTTTTTCATTTTCCCTTTGTGGCATCTTGTTTAGTACCATAAACAAAGATGCAGATACATTTACTATCAAATACCAAACATTGCAAAGAAATGATGGGTGGCCACCAACTGGGGAACAGAAAAGTCCTCTTTGCCATCACATAGTTCTTCTATTGGCTAAAACTATGAACCCAGTCTGTACAAGTGTCAATTAGCAAAAGAAACAAATAAACATCTTAATTTATTCATTAATTATTATTTGTCCTAATAGAATATTGTTAGAAAAAACATCCAAGACACACAATTTTAGACAAAGAAAATTGTTTCCTTAACATGTGTGAAGGACTGTCAGGACAAATTATGGAGAGCCCACCAGAGATGACCACTCCAACAGTTTATAGCCAATGGAAAGTCTTTATTTCAGCTGACTGAAACTGCATTCAGGCATCCATGACCGAAGTGTAGAGCCGAGTGTTGAGAGTAAGAGTTTTTTAAAGGCAAGAACCACATCCTGTTAGCCTACTATGCAGCTGCAGGTGGAGGTTTGTGCAAGCAACCAATTTATCAGAAGCTAAAATAAGTTAGCTAGGGCATCTTGACCCTGGGATTTTAGAATAGAGTTGGGAAATTTCCCATGGGATTCTCCATCAAGAAGATCAAATTCTAATTAAACTAAAATGGCCTAAGCAAGATTACAAGATGGAGGAACCTCTGAACTGTCTTACAAAATGGCTATCTAGACTAAGTAACTGTAGATATATTTCCACAAGACATATATGAAGCAGCAAAGCTAGTGTGGATAGGTTACTTAAGAATTTGTTACTGTTCACTATCATCCCAGTTTACCAGTCTTTGGTGATCAAGACTGTTTTACAGTCTTGGTAAGAACAAAGCATCCATCCCTTTGAAACTTTGCTATGGAATAATCTTTTTGTATACTGTAAAGATGTGTCTTTGCTAAGGTGCCATCTAGTTAGTTTAATAAAATACTGACTGGCCAAGAGCTAGGCAGGAAGAAGTTAGGCAGCAGAGCCAAACTAAGAGGACACTGGGAAGAAGAAGGGTGGAGTCCTAGGGAGTGGTCAGCAGTTGCAGAGAAAACAGAAAATGAATATGCCATGCTGAATAAAGGCACTGCCATGGAGTAGGTCATAGATAAGAAATATGGCTTAATTTAAGCTGAAAGAGCTAGTTAGTAACAAGCCTTAGCTATTGGCAGAGCATTTATAGTTAATAATAAGTCTCTATGCAGTTATTTGGGAGCCAGCAGCCCTGTCAAAAAACTCCACCTACAAAAAACTTCATGGCTTGCTGTGTATAAGGAAAGTTGGGAATAATAGCCAATTCTAAAGTTATCATTCACCAAGTGATTTTATTAAAAAAAAACAGTTACTATGTCACATCTACATATTTTAACTCTTTCTCTCACATTCCAGCTTGTAGGTAAATCACCCAGAGGAAGTTAAAAGGCTGTAATATTTTCTCCCTGATAATTTCCAGCTGATTTCAAAGCCTCTCAGCATGAATAACCAGACACAGACTCATTCATAGTCCCATATTTGCTCCTAGTATCAATCTGGTGATCAAATGAAAGTGTTTCTGCTCTGAATACATAATTTTTTTAATAGTAAGCATTGTGAATATAAAGTCAAGCTCCCACCTCAACTCACTACAATGGGAATAAGAGATTGTTTGCTCTGAGCAAAATATGAGTAGCTATGACTTGGAAACATTGATTCAGGCTGCCTTGAATGGGATTCTATAGTTTAGAACTGGTTGTATGATTTTTTTTTTCCTTCTTTGGTACAAAACTTGAATGGAGGGCATATGTCTATCTATGTGTGCATACAGATGTATATAGTACATGTTTGTTCATTTAAGCATCAAGGACTTCCTTGCATCTTAATCCTTTCTGTTGTTTGAGACAAATTCACCTATGTATAGGTCAGGCTAGCGAACCTACAAGTTTGCAAGGATCCCCCTCCTCCTTTATCTCTAATAGTAGTAATGTTAGAAACATGTGCTTCCATGCCCAGCCTTACATGGGTTTTGATACTTAAATTCAAAGTCATCAGGCATAAACTTTACACATTGAGCAATCTCTCAACCTACAATGAATTTTTACAGCCACAGAACAAAGATATTCATAAATCAATGTGTTCACCTAACACAGATAGTAGAAGGGTAAAGACAAAATAGCAAAACCCTTACTATAGATTTCTGATGAGATCTGTTGCCATTCCTTGCTTTACATTTGATAGCATCCAGTGGTCTGCTAAAAGTATATTCAACAGGTATTTACCTATTAGTCAAAGAGATGGATGGCTAGGTACAGAGGTGAGTAGTAAATGGCTATTAAAAGAACTAAAGATAATTTAGTGCCTTCCGTGTATGATATTCCTACTCTATAAATCACACAGTTCTTATAAGCCATTGTTTACAGAATATTCAACAGAGGTATGCTTATTTCCAGGAAACTTTAGTTTACTATGTTTAAATAATATTATGCAAATAAATATCATAGCTACATCTATTCTATGAACTTGCTATCACATTCTTGAGTAAATACCATGTGATAGCCCTATGTTCTAGAATGAAAATATTTTTCTACAACTACTTGGAATAAATTTCACATAGGAAGTAGTCTAGTATAAATAAAAATAATAATAAACACATAAAAATAATGTTGGAGTTTACTGTCCACTTCATTTCACTCATTTCTTAATGAGTGATATTAGACATTTGAGTTACACCTGTTAAATATGGAGATAGCTACTTTGTGGAAATTAAGCATGCTAGTTAAGGGACCAATTTCATACCGAATTTATTTACATTATATTTTATATTCTAAATGCACATTATATAATACAGATATAAATATACAGAGTCCTAAAAGTGGATATTTATACATACATAATAATATGTGACCCAGTGAATGTTCATTTTTATGCACAAAGTAAAATACAGCACCAACAAGAAAACAGAGAGAAGGTCAATTTTATTTGGAGCTGACATGTGACTCCTCTTTATAATTCTTTGGTACAATCATGATCACACAACGTGGTCTACCTCATCACTGCCTCTGCCTCAAGTCCAGAAAGCTTTCATTTTTTTTCTAATAAATCTCCATTGTCAGAATTTTTCTCATCCATCTTATCACTACCAAAAGATATTTAAGAACGATTACATTCATAGCATATACCTTAGAGCACACAAAAAAATGTTGAATAGAACATGGAGAGTGATTTTTTTTGCTGTAATTTGTATTTGCTCCTATAATAGCCATACATCATAGCCCATGTTCTAAATTAAAAGAAGACACACGTATGTTACCTAGGTAAACATCTGAAATGTTACAAAGCAAACGTTAATTCTATGTGTTCAAAGCCCCTCCATTCTTCAGTGTGTTAAGACAAAATAGGGAAAGGGTACAGGTTTTTTTTTTACTGCATATATCAATATAAACTGACCTGGATACACACACACACACACACACACACACACACACACACACACACACACAGCATCTCTACAAGGAAAGCAGCTCAGAAATTTAGTCTTAACTCCATTAAAAGAGGGAACAATGAAGTTTTAAGAACTGGGGTCTCTTTTTACTAATTGATGTTAATAAAAGGAAATAGAAACTAACTTCTAAAGGTTGTTAGTTTACAACTTGCAGCAAGGTGCACCTTGGAAACTGGCATCCTAGCTGCCTTCAGAAACTGAAAAGTAGGATATTAACCTCTTTGAGGATTATATTTCAAAGTGATAGTTCTCCAGTCCTTGACAAAGACACTTCTGGGTAATAAAACTGGAAAGAGCTTTTTAAAAAGATCTATGTCCATAAAGGCAAGAGAAAGACTCTACAATGGCATGTGTCCCAAAGTGAAGGTCCTAGTGAAAATGCACAGCCAATAGGCAGAAAGACCCTCATTCACAGTCCACCATGCTTCTATCCAGTCGTCTTTCCCAATGAGTATTATCTGTACCTGGTTTTCTACCTTTTCTTCATTACCAGTCATGTCTTTCTCTAGCTCCTTACTTTCCACTTTGTAATCTCATCATTGGTAAAAGGAATGTAAAAGGAGAAATAAGAGACTTGTATGAACATAATCACTATTGGTAGCTCACTATTACAATAGATCTTGCCTATTGGTAACATTCTTCATAACCACCAGGGCTTTCTATCAGCAATTTTTGTCTGTTTATGCTAAAATGATTTTCTTCAAGAATTCTGTTGTACCAATATCCATGGTTCAAAAAGGTACTGCCCAATATGTGTTATTGTTTACTTTTGTGTAGTGAGGATCTTTTATCTTTTTTTCCCTGTGTGTGCATGTGTGTGTGTGTGTGTGTGTGTGTGTGTGTGTGTGTGTGTGTGTGTGTGTGTGTATTTAAATGCTTATAGGCATTTAAATAGCTTTCTTATTTGGAGAGTTGAAATAACACTGAAACAGGCATTGAGAAAATAATTCCCAGAGGCATTCTATTGTATCAGCAGAGCCTCTGTTTCTCCTCTTTCCCCTTTTCCTTCTCTCCTTTTTTATGGTGATATCCAGTCATATCTGCCTTGTTCCAGTTCTTCACTAGGTATCCTGTTAGAAAAAGCAAAGTTGAAGGAAACTAGCCTGATCTTGAAGCATTTCCCACACCACAATATTCTCGAAGCAAATAATGTCTATGTGTATATTATTAACATGCAAATGCATCTTAGAAGACAGATGTTTGAAGATTGGGCACCATTATATGAACATGATTAGTGAACTGAACTTTAAATTAAAAAAAAATATATTAAAACAAATAGTGAACACACCAGTAGCATGGAATTGGCAATTGAAGTTTTTGTACAGCAGGGGTAGAGAGAGTTGAGCTAACATATGCATGAATTTGCAAGCATAGAAATATTCATGAGAAGAAGGGGGAAACTGACTCAACCTAGAGGCATGGTGTGAAGAAGGCTATGCTCCAAGAATCAGAAGCAGATGGAACAGGTATGGACAAGACAAATGCCCACCTTCAAGTCTGTTTCATTTTTCGTCTTTGTTTGTTTGCTTGCTTTTGATGTCAGTATTTACACTTATAAAATCAAACTGTCAGTATAAACACATATACTTTTGATAGTATATCAAAAGTTTGTATGCACAATAAAGAAATAAGCTATGTCTTAATGGGATTTTAGTCTCCCAAGAGTATTTAGATAGTATGCATTTTTGAAAATTCAGTGAGATTCTTATTGATATTAGACTCTGTGAAGAAGTGAGCAGCCTCAAGACTGACAGTAGAAGCTGACAGCCTCACTGTCCAGGGATACTCTGCCTTTCTACACATGAGAGTCATCACTGCCATGTTTAATTTTATTTTCCCAATGAAATAAAGAAAATAGGACCCAGTACTCACATGTTTCAGTAATAAAAAGGAAAAGCTTCAAAGCCCAATTATAATGACCTCAGGAATGAGTGTGACCCTTTGCTTATTGTTCAGTTTAAGTGTGGTTAGGATGCTCTGAAATGTATGATGAAATTTAATTTTCATCACGTGTTACTAAAATTTGGAACTTTAATGAACGACTAGAACTCTGCTCTCATTAATGGGTTATTGGAGAGTGGGTCTTCTGGACATGCTCTGGCTGGCATGACCACTGCTTCTCACCATGGGATGTTCTGAACTACCTCAGACTTTAGCAGCAATGAGGCCATTATAAGATATGGCCCTTTGATCTTGACTCAGAAACATGAGACAAAATAAATCTTTTCTTTATAATTTCTCAGGCTATAGCATTGCCTTATCCATTACAAGAAGTAAAACAATATATTTAAGATTTTAATGACTTTCTAAGGGTTTAGTATTATTAACACCCTGGGCTTTCCCCATTAGAATGAATTAATACAAAGTAAGCCAAAAATATAATGATTAAATAGTGATATTAAGTGTACTCGTTAAGCTTCAAAGAAAACCAATACACCAATAATACAAGCCAATAATACAGTTGACTTCTTTATTATGATGATTTATGAAAAAGACAATAAGTTATGCTTGAAAATATGAATTGTGTGCATTGTTAGTAATCCAAGTTGAAATTTTTATTCACTAAGGGTATGGAAGATGTGCAAGCTATTTTTCAGTGGATGTGTTTGATTTTGTGCTCTGAAATAGCACAATTTAGGCAATCTTCAGCAACTTGTTCAATGATATACAATCCAATCCATCTCTAATTCAAGTTTCCAAATGTTGAAGCTACTGGTATAACTGTCCAAATTTGTGACCAAGAAGAACATTTAAGTCAGGCATAGTGGCTCGTGTATGGAATATCATTACTTAGGAAGCTATTGCAGGAGATTTGGCATGATTTTGAAGTTACCATGGGCCACATAAGTTCCAGGTCAGTGTGGCCATAGATTGAAACAAACACAAAAGCTCATTCACTACATAGATGACTTAGGGAAAAGAGAAGCATTTAGAAATTAATTAAGAAGTATAATTATATTTCTATTGTGAAAGAGAAATGTGTTTCCCATATGGCCAAAGTAGATTATAAAAAGAGAATACGAGGAACTTCTGCTTTTATAGGATAAAATATAACATTATAGCAGTATTCTGAGTTATGTTCACCCTGTTTTACAGGAGGGGACCTTATGCCTAGTACTGTAGTACTGTTCAAAAGCCCATGGCTAGGTAAGTAAGAGGCTTATGTGCAAAGCCTGCTGTTGTTTTGCTAAGTGGTCACCCTCTCAGATTGTCTTCTAAATATTTATGTTTATACCTACAAAACAGGGCCATTCTTAGGCCACAGCAGCCTCTCTTTGCAGTGGACAACACTCATTGGAGAGATGCGTGACTGGTCAAAATGCTGGGGCAGAAAATTGGGGAGGGAGGGATGGACGTACATTCACATTGCATTATGTACATGTGTGAAATCCTAAAAGATAATGAAAAGTTTTTAAACACTGAAAACGAAACTACAGTTTTATTTTTATGTCCACTAATTCCTTAATTAGGATGAATCATGATGCATAGTGATAATGTGTTTGTCACTAATCTTTATTTAATTTAGTAGGCTGAGGGTTTCACCTATTTTTTCTGTTATTCTCCTATGTCATTTCTGTATCTAGTGTCAGAAATGGCCTGTGTGCTGACTGCTGCGTGGATTCCTGGTTGGTTTAACATATTTGCTCACAGTAATCCATGCCTTTCAGCTTCATTAAATATGCTGCCTATTGCTATACTTTCATGTTTGTCTCCTGATTTGTTTCTGTCCTTTTATGGAAATCAAGATGCATGTAAAATATTCCTACTCTCTTTGACTATGTATTAGATTTTTGCTTCTATCTGGAAATTTCTTACAGGAAATTATGAAGTTCAAACTTTTTCTCGTTATACAAACTATAAAAACTCAAATAAGTATAGGTGTTTCATTATGAGTTTCAAGCATATACAACTTTAGTTTAGAATCTTAGAATATTTTTAATGTACAAAGAAATTTAGGAAGGAGAGTGAAATGATTATAGAATCAAAGAAAAGAGGAAGAGGAGAGAAAAGAGATGCTGGTATTTTTTTTCTATCCCTTTTGTCTTTTGGCTACCATACAGTTCATAAGTCATATTCCTCTCCTCCCCAGTCCTCTGCATTTCAACCTCACCAAACAGCCAAGAAGACTAAAGAGGTTGGCTATAACTGTAGTGACTTGTCTACTCTGAAGAAAGCTCTGTTCTAAAGTTGAAATTAGATCATACATCATGTTAGTGGTTGAGGAAAGGTAACCTGCCTGCTAGCCAAGCTTCCGAGGAAATACGCAGGATGACTGATGTCCTGGCCCTGGGTGTGTGGCAAGGAATCTGCCCCCCTTCATTCCACTCACCATTTATAATCATTGCAACTTCCTTCAATCATTTCCCCCTGACTTTATGAGCTGCTAGATTTCCAGAAGGACATGCTTGATTCCTTCCAAGAACCTGGTGTTCTGGCATTGTTTGCTGGCCTTGCTCCAAATAACTCAACCAAACAGTGGGGAAAAGATTCAAGGTAGGAGGGTGGTGAATTATACTAAGACTGTTGGTTTGTAATTTTTGTGGAGCTTAAAACTAACCACTAAGAAGTTACATGATACTAGAGAAAGACTTCAGAGTATTTTGTGCTGTTGTTCACTTCAGGTGGAACTTCGCTTAAGTTTTTACATTTTCACTCTCAATTAGTTTTGTTCACTTATACACCATAACAAACAATAAACTAAGGCAGGCTTAAAACTAGAAATCAGTTTGATTTATATTCTCTTTCATGATTAATGTTTCCTTCTGCTTGCATTCTGTCCTTCCTCATAACCTGATGTTACCTTTTCTTGGTCTCTGTACTAATAGCTTTGCTGTTAGAGTGTTACAGCACCATGGACAAGGAAACTTAGAGAAGAAAGGTTTGTTGAGGTATGGTTCCAGAAGAATGCAAGTCCATCGTGGTGAGAAAGCATGGAAGAAAGCAGGCAGGCATAGCAGTTGGATCAGAATGCTGAGAGCTCACATCTTAAACCACAAGCATAAAGTAGAGAGAGAAAGTGAGCACACTGGTATGAATCTTTGAGACCACAAAGCTTGTTTCCAGTAACATCTTTTCTCTATCAAAGACACACCTCCTAGACCTACTGAAACAGTACCAACAACTGGGAGCCAAGTATTCAAATGCGTGAACCTGTGGGGGACTTCCTCAATCTTTCCTTCATTCCTTCTATCTTTCTTTCTGTCCTGCTCTTATTCCTTGTACGGGAGATAGACGATGTCAGTGTCACAGTTCATTTTAATTGGCTTCATGACACAGCCTAGATTTATCTGAAAGTAAAGCCATGAGTGTCTAGGTCAGACAGGACTGTATGCATCCTACAAGGGATTGCTAACACTGTTAACTGATGCAGGGGTGCCTAGTCCATGGTAGGTAGCACCAGTCCTTTATAGGTGAGCCTGAACTATATAACAAAGCTAGCTAAGCATAAACCTGTGAGTAAGCCAAGAATAAACCAGCAAGCAATATTCCTCCTCTATAGTATCTGCCTCCGAGCACTTGACTTGAGAGTCTCCCTTGACTTTATTCAGTGATGGGTTGTAACCTACAAGTATAAGTGAAGTAAGCCCTTTCCTGCCCCAAGTTGTTTGATATTGTCACAGCAACAGAATAGGGATAGAATATTTGGAGAAATATAATATATATATTATATGTGACATTCATGTTCATGTCTGATGTATAAATATACTACATTCAAAACTGTGTGTATATGTATATATATATATATATACATATACTGACACACACACACACATATATATATACATATATATATATATATATATATACATATATAACAAGAATCTTTTTTTCATTAAATTTTGTTGTAGAAATCCTGGACAAGTCTGCATGTGTAACAACCACTTAAGAAAGTGCCACCATTAGCTCAGTATTTATTATTGACCACTGTGATTCATAAAATACGAAATAAGTTGATTTGAGAAAGATGGAAAAAGAAGAAAATAAGTGTTTCAAGCAGCTAAATATCACTAACATTATATATATATATTATATATATTGTGTAAGTCTCTTAAGTCATAAGACTTCTATGGATTCCTGCTTAAAATACAATGATTATTTATAATTGTGTTTCCTACTTACTTTAGTAAGTCTGTTATTTTTGGTATTCTGTATAAATTTGACTTTATAAGCTATTTCTAGTTTACACTGAATTCTTTCTCACTAAATTGGGTAATGTTTTAAAATGTAAATATGCACTGACTATTAAGGTCTCTTTTTATAAAGAAATAAATGTATTTTGCAATATATATATATATATATATATATATTGCATGTCAAAGAGTAAGCATTTAATTTTGTCAAGGTTATTTGGTTAAGTTTTATGTTTCTAATGAAATGAGTTCAAGTCATTTAAAAATAAAATAAAGGCCAAGGGTGCCTCCTTGTACACAGCCCGGCAGCAAAACAACAGAGACTCTGCCTCAAGTATGATAAGGATGGATACTTGGGGCTGTCCTTTGATTTCACTTACACACTGTGTGCCTGCACACACACACACACACACACACACACACACACACACACATCAATCAATCAATCAATCAGTGTTTGTATGCTTGTAGAAAGAGAGGTAACTTTTTATTTTCCAGATCAAGATCAAATCTGAGAGAAATATACAGACGTACCTTCTGTTCTTTTGTTTCATCAGTAATATTTTTTTTCACTTGTAGAAAAAAAAAGGGAAAACCAGAAGAGAAACTTGAATGCATGTGATGTATATCCATCTGACTGTAAATAAAACCAAGGCTTCGGTCTCTATTTCCTGCCCTGATTGGGAAGATTTAACAATAAACTTTAACTTTCTTTGTTCTGATTGTGGATTTGACCTATTGATTTACTCCCCTTAAATAGAGTATGAAAATGAGGGTATAACTCGAGAGAAGTACATAGGATATTTTAAAACATCAATTGGATATCACCTCAATCAAGAAATCAACATCAGAGCTCCGTGGTGGTGGCTCATGCCTTTAATCCTAACACTTGAGCGGCAGAGGACAAAAGTACATTGTGAGTTCAAGGCTAGCCTGGTCTATAAAGCAAATGCCATGACTTTTACAAAGAGAAACCTGTCTTGAAAACCAACAAACTTAAACAAAACAAACAAAGAAAAAACAAAACAAACAAACAAAGAAATCAACACTGGTAACGAAGGGGGTAGATAACTCAGTAGGATACAGAAGTCATCCTGGAAGAATCCCAGTGACCAAAGTGAGAGCATCATTAGCAGGGAATTGACATGACTTTGTAGTTTTGTTTGTAATATATCATACAATTAGCTCATTTTATATTTTATGCATTTTTGTTTTTAAATAAATATCAAGAAACCTAGTCTAGACATGGGGTATCATTAACTTAAACCTGCATTCAAGAATTGTTAGAAATTACCCAAACTGCTAAGGTCATGAAACATAAGGAAAACTATAAAAAGCAACATAAGTTAAAGATTATTATGTAGTCATGATAATTAAATGCACCTTGACAACCTGGGTTCCACACTAGACTAGCAAAACAACATCAGTTAGACAACAAATGTACTATAAGTGTGAAATTTTCCTTATATTATCTAAAATAATTTTTAAAGCGGTTCAGTGAAGAAAGTGACCCTCCAAAGACACTCTTTAAAACTGTACAGTTAGTCCTTCATTAGTTTGTAAAGGAAAATGCAGGCATGACCTTGCAACCAGCCCACTTGGAACACTGCACGTCTAAATAAGAAGCATGATACAATGTACTTCTGAAGTAAGAACACTGAATTCTGAAGTAGTATGAGTAGTGGGTAGCTGGCTTGTGGATGACTCTACACTCTACACATCTCCCTTAATGTGCTCCTTCCACATAGAGATGTTGGTGGTATTAGCGCTCACTATCCAATCTGAGGTAACATGCTAACCTTCACAGTCTATGTGTCCACTATACAACTAGTTGCTTACATGCAATAAAGCAGACGTTGTTCCCTGAAACTGTGTTCCCTGAAACTGTCTCCAGAGTAGTCTATCTCGGCACTCTTTACCAACCCAGAGGCATTGCTGTCTTGTCAGGGGACACCCAGGTAATGAGGGCATTAGTGTTTATTTATTTGTCCGTTTGTTTAGCAAAACATTGATGTGAAGAAATTTTCTACTGTGTTGAAGACTTTTGTTTCTATGATGAAAAGGGATGTGGCCTGCAATTCCTTTTCTTGGAGTCATTTCCTGGATGTTGTGTCAAGGTAATCCATTGGTCCATTATAAGCATCTTGAAGGTATTCTCTCTAGTTCTAGTTTTTGAAAGAGTTTGGTAAAGAAATCATTCTTCCCTAAGTAGCAACATGTGGCAAAGATAATCATTTGGTTCTGCATTTACAAAACAAACTTCTCCTTAAAATAGAGCTTGAGTCACGTGTATTTTATGTAAGAAGTACCTCAAAGTGTCTCTCAACCATAGCACTATTGACATAGAGGGATCACATCCCGCTATGCGCTATGCTTTGGGAGATGACCCTTCAGTTCTAGATATTGTTTTGTTTTGTTTTGTTTTCCCTATTGTGTTCCCCAAAATATTGTGTACCTTAATAAACTTATCTGGGGTCAGAGACGGAACAGCCACAATATGAAACAGAGGTTAGGCAGTGGTAGCATACGCCTTTAATCCTAGCATTCCAGAGACAGAAATCCCTCTGGATCTCTGTGAGTTCAAGGCCACATTGGAAACGGCCAGGCATGGTGACCCACACCTTTAATCCCAGGGAGTGGTGGTAGAAAGCAGAAAGGTATATAAAGCATGAGGACCAGAAACTAGAAGCATTTGGCCTGGAGAAGCTTTTGGCCTGGTTAAGCTTTCAGGCTTCTAGCAGCAGTTCAGCTGAGGCCCATTCGGATATGAGGACTCAGAGGCCTCCAGTCTGAGGAAACAAGATCAGCTGAGAAGTTGGCCAGGTGAGGTTAGCTGTGGCTTGATCTGTCTCTCTGACCTTCCAGTGTTCGCCCCAATACCTGGCTCAGGTTTGATTTTATTAATAAGACCATCTAAGATTTCTGCTACATCTGGCGCCCAACGTTAGTGGTATGAATTCTTGAAAAGAATTCTTGAAAAGAATTCGGCCGGTTGTGGTGGTGCACGCCTGTTGGATTTGCTGAAGGAGGCAGAGGCAGGAGGATCCCGAGTTTGAGGCTGGCCTAGGAGACTTGCTAAGGAGAAGCTTCGACCAGGGACCAGACACAAACGGTGACGGTGGGACCATGGAAGCAGTGGTGCTGCTCAGAGTTGCCGGCTCCTTCTCATCATGTTGGTGATTGCGGTGATGCTGCTCCTTGGGACAAAGGATTTACTACTGCTTGTTCAGAGAAGAATTGCCTGGACCATCGTGTTACAAGAAAATATCGGCAAAGGTCAGTTTGCGAAAGTTTGGCAAGACAAATGGCAGGGAGAAATTGCTGTGAAGATATTCTCTTCTAGGGAAGAACATTCATGGTTCCAAGAGACAGACATTTATCAGACTGTGATTACTCCAAACCACAGAGAAGGCACAAAAAAAAAGTCTGCAGGGAACCATGACCACGCCTAACAGTGACTTTGAAATCTTCAAAAAGATGACAGGATTCCCCAATGATGATTCTACATGGACTATGGTAAAGCTATTAAGCTGATTAACACCAAGGAAAGATCGACTTTGGAGTACAAATTGTTTAGGGACAATTTCGAGATGACTAGCTGAGATGATCCAGCCTGACAGACTACACGAGCAAGGACTTATGACAAGCCCTGAACTTTCCTATTATGCAGAGACTGGACAAATGATACAGGACTTGACAATTAACCCAAAAATTTTCTTTTCAAGATTCCCTAAAGGTATCTTCACCCCTAGAAAGTAAAAAGAAAAAGAGAAAATAGATATGAGATAGATCATTGAATCTACTCTGAGAAAAAAGATAAAGAAATAATAGGATAAATAGGTAGATCACTGAATCTACACTGAAGAAAAAGGAGAAAATATAAAGATGACAAAAGGTAGACTACTGAATGTATTATGAAAAGAAAAAAGAGAGAATATGGATATGATAAGAAAAAAAGGGAGATTATGGAATCTACTTTTAAAAAGGAACTACTTTTTTTAAATAAGATAAGTAATGAAAATTTTTTGGTCTGAGTTTATCAGATGTTACTGGACTGGACATTGTTAATATATATAATGGAGTTTTTTGTCTGGATCTGTCAAATGTTAATGGATTAGACATCGTTAATGTAATCTTGACTATATGTATTGTATATACTTATTGGATATAATTTTTCTTGTATTAGTTATAAGCTTTTTTAATTTTAGACAAAAAGAGAGGAAATGTGGTGGTATTGTGTTCCCCAAAATATTGTGTACCTTAATAAACTTATCTGGGGTCAGAGACGGAACAGCCACAATATGAAACAGAGGTTAGGCAGTGGTAGCATACGCCTTTAATCCTAGCATTCCAGAGACAGAAATCCCTCTGGATCTCTGTGAGTTTAAGGCCACATTGGAAACGACCAGGCATGATGACCCACACCTTTAATCCCAGGGAGTGGTGGTAGAAAGCAGAAAGGTATATAAAGCGTGAGGACCAGAAACTAGAAGCATTTGGCCTGGAGAAGCATGTGGCTGGTTAAGCTTTCAGGCTTCTGAGAAGCAGCAGTTCAGCTGAGACCCATTCTGGATGAGGACTCAAAGGCCTCCAGTCTGAGGAAACAAGACCAGCTGAGGATCCGGCGAGGTGAGATAGCTGTGGCTTATTCTGTCTCTCTGACCTTCCAGCATTTACCCCAATACCTGGCCTCAGGTTTGATTTTATTAATAAGACCTTCTAAGATTCCTGCTACAGTTTTGAGAACGTTAAAATGCCTGTGGACAGCTACACATCACATACGAAGTAGAATTTATCTGATGTTAAAGACCACTAATCAAAAATAATGTGTAACTTTGTATTGATTTTCATTATTACAATAAAAAGATGGAGAGATTTGAGTAAGAGTTCTTCAAAGCAGAAACTGCACATGCAAGAACAATTGGTAAGGTAATTTGTAATGGCAAAAACTGTATCTACATTATGATTTTTATATTTCAGGAGCTTGCACATAGTCAATGATTAAGATATTTATTTCTGTATTAATAAATAAATAAGGAAATGTCAAAAAATTTCTTTAGGTTATGAATGAGATTTGGCAATCATCTTCACATTCCTTCTGGAATATGTTCCACGAGAGGAAAAATAGACTTTTTATATTTGGTATTTGAGTTTCACTCCAGAACATTAAGTAAAATCTAATTCAAAACAATATCATTCAGAATAACAAATGTTCTTATGATCTGAACAGTTTCAGTTTTATCTCATAATAGGTTCTTGTTTCAATAGGGTAAAATTCTCTTATCCCTTTTTCACCCTTATAGTGTTCTTGGGAGAAGAATGAATGCTGAAGAGTGGACATTTTAGTTATGTAATTTTATGAGAGAATATTTAGAAATGTCCAACATGAAAACAGTGAGCTTCATACTATTGCAATTGTGTTGGAACTCAATAAATAACTACACAGTTTGGCCCATGTAATAGTGAATTACGTATTATATTTTCCATTTTTTTTTTTATTATACAATACCATTCAGTTCTACATATCAGCCACGGATTCCCTTGTTATCCCCCCTCCCACCCCCTCCCCTTCCCCCCAGCCCACCCCCCATTCCCACCTCCTCCAGGGCAAAGCCTCTCCTGAGGACTGAGATCAACCTGGTAGACTCAGTCCAGGCAGGGCCAGTCCCCTCCTCCCAGGCTGAGCCAAGAGACCCTGCATAAGCTCCAGGTTTCAAACAGCCAGCTCATGCAATGAGCACAGGATCCAGTCCCACTGCCTGGATGCCTCCCAAACAGATCAGGCCAATCAACAGTCTCATCCATTCAGAGGGCCTGATCCAGTTGGGGGCCCCTCAGCCATTGGTTCATAGTTCATGTGTTTCCATTCATTTGGCTATTTGTCCCTGTGCTTTATCCAACCTTGATCTCAACAATTCTCGCTCATATAGACCCTCCTCTTTCTGGCTAATTGGACTCCTGGAGCTCTGCCCAGGGCCTCGCCATGGATCTCTGCTTCCAGATCCCTCAGTCACTGGATGGGGTTTCTAGCATGACAATTAGGGTGTTTGGCCATCCCATCAGCAGAGTGGGTCAGTTCGGGCTGTCTCTCGACCATTGCCAGCAGTCTATTGTGGGGGTATCTTTGTGGATTTCTGTGGGCCTCTCTAGCACTTTGCTTCTTCCTCTTCTCATGTGGTCTTCATTTATCATGGTCTCCTATTCCTTGTTCTCCCTCTCTGTTCTTGATCCAGCTGGGGTCTTGCTACTCACATCACCAGGCTCTCTGGCTCTAGCAGCATCTTTTCTTCAGACAAAGAACCACCAGCTGATATTCCTTTTTTTTTCCTGGTGGAAATATTCTGCTCTGAAAGCAGTATCACTTGTCCCCACAGAAGAACACCTTGGTTTTAAAAATAGCACCTGCTGAGGTTTTGTTAATCTCCCTGGAAATGATTAGGTGTCATTTTGGTATTGGTCTAGTCACTTAATCTTCCACGCACATATTGCTCTACAAAGCAGAATTCACTGTTTTTATTTTTCCTTCATTTAAAAATATCAGTTTTTGAGAGAAAACAGAAATAACAATTAGTAGAAAATAATGGTTGTAGATTTCTGAAAGATCTGCAACAGAGAGGCTAAAGTCAACTGTAAAGAATAGTTTACAGTGCTTTTGATTAAAAGATGAGATTTACATTGATGATAAAAAGGCCACACTCTTCTGGAGTGTTGACCTGTCTGTGGTACAGGTGACCTTCAGGTTTTTGATGTTTTATGGCTTTGTCTATTGCTGCTTTTTAGATTCCTGTACCCTGTAAGTAGAATCTGAAACTTGTCTGTCCCTATATTAGCAGAACTGACAACCTGACAAATGTCAGACTCAGAATAATTACTCAGAGTAGGTAATCCAGGTGCCAGGCAATAAGCCCAGCTGAGTTCAGATAGAGGAACTACTTTACTCACACCTTTGCCTATGAGTACAAGTTTGTTGTAAGGTGATAAGTTGAATATGATTTGTTACATAGAAAACATAAGTGGCCTTACCTTTTTGGAAGAGGGGATGAAGGGTTGGGTTGGGAGGGAAAGCTGGGGGGCAGAGCGGGAGGAGGGATGAGGTGGGGGGTCTGTGATTGGTATGTAAAATGAATAAAAAATTTCTTAATAAAGAAAAATAAATAAATAGATAAAAAAGAAAATATAAGTAATACAGAAATGAAATGCTACAATGATAAACTTAGATTCACTTTATATGTGTTTATTTATCATGTGGGATGGGGACATGTGCCAGAGCATACAAATGGTGGTCAGAGGATAACTTGTTTGAGTTAGTTCTTTTCTTCTACTATGTGTGTTCTTGGGAATGAGCTTAACCCATTCAGCCATCTCATTAATTCTAGATTTATTATTAATAAAAATATGAAGGAAAAAAATTATGCTTCTCACTTCTGGCTGTATCTCTCAATATTTAGAATAATGCATGAGAAAGAGTTTACTCAATTTAGTGACAAGTACTTTAAGCATGACACTGCCCCTGCTTGACAAGATTCCACCCTCCTTTAGGAAAACTGTTCTGAGTGGCAGAAACTTGAATGTTGTTCTTGTTCTGAGGAAAACACTGTGTATGACAACAAGCAGCCCCCACTCTCTCTCCATTTTTCTGTGCTTCCTTTTCATTGTCTAAATTATCATTCAACATTCAATATGCCTTGCTCCAACCTGTCCAAGACAACTATTTCAGATTGGCTTATAGTGACTGCTGCCAACTGTAATACTTGGAGGTATTTGGTTTTGAACAGGGGGAAAAACTTTACTTAAGATGAAAATGAAAATAACACAGAACACAGCCCTTGGATGTAGTTTTAAATAGCTATTTCTGAAAAAGAACTATATTGTGCCCATATCAGGGAATAAACTGCTGATGAATGAGCTGATTTTTGTGGCAAGAGGATAGTTGAGGTTATACATATGTTGTTGATTCAGAATGGAAAGCTATGAATTTCTGTTCTAACACATTCGTTGAAGGCAGCAGCAAGCTTGCAATTTCTCTAAATTTGGAAAACCCTGACAAGTCCCAGACTAACATCATATGAGTAATGTCAATGAAAACTCAGGACAAAGAAGACAAAACACAGCTGACCTGCTGTCCAAATCAATAGAGAAACAGGTGAAATGTTCAAAGATACTAACAAAATACCAAATTTAATCAACAGTTGTTAATTGTGTCTCCCAGGGCACCAATTCACATTATAAATATAATAATTACATAAAAGTGATAAAGCTACATGCTATTAGGAATAATTAATACACCACCATAAAGAAATTAATTGAATGGGTCAATTGGTTAATTTATGCTATTTCCCCAGTGATGATGTTAATTTTAAAATGCTACTGATATTTGCTAATATTCTAATGATAAACACTATCCTGATACCATATCTTTCTGTATTTGGATTCTTAGAGCAGCTAGCAATATACAGCAAGGATTTTTAAATGAAACATTGTGAATTATCACAATAGAGTTCAAGTTGCTCTAGACAAGTGGTTCTCAACCTTCCTAATGCTGTGACCCTTTAATTCAGATCCTTGTGTTGTGATGACCCCAACCACAAAATTAATTTGTTTTTACTTCATAACTGTGTTTTTGCTATTGTTATGAATTGAAATGTAAATATCTGGTAAACAGAATATCCAATAGGTGACCCAATGGTGTTGTGACCCACACGTTGAGAACCACTACTCTAGGCCTTTATCTAGCCTGATAACTCATTGTATAAACAGACTGAAGTTTGATTACACATTTGCCTACTAAAGTACATCTTTGTTTTCAAATTTGAGGAGTTATGAAGTAAGCTATTGAATAAAAAATAATTTTGTTCAAATAATTTTTCATGTCATTTGAATAAGTGTCAACACCAGACTTTCATGACACCCATGTCATCCCCTCCATGACTCAGGAAACATTGCAGAAGAAGAGGAAAGAATGTAAGAGCCATAAGATGGGAAATATTCAGAAAAAGGACATCTTCTAGACTCAACATGACCTTTGCACTCAGGAATTAACTGCACCTGTGGATATCTGCATAATACCTGTATATGTATGATATTATGTTCTTCATTATTTCATCATAGATGGGTGAGAGCCACATATGGCCCACCCATCCCAGAGGAAGTATTGGCAAGTAATGTCTGCTAGGGGATAGCATGCCATTTTCTTCAGTGATGTAGCCATTGATATGTGGCCTTTGCTCAGATTTTAAATTTCTCCCATACATCTCCCTAAAATGCAAGCTTTGCCAAACTGTATAATATGTTTAATTTTATAAGAAACTATTGACTCACCATTCAAAGTGGCTGTGTGATTATGCATTCACACCAACAAAGAATGCATATCTCTGTTACTATGTAGTCTGTATTCTCACTTGCATTGATGTCAGTGCCTTGAGTCTTAGTGATTGTAAGTGATATTTAATGGTACATAATGGTTGTTTTAAATTGGATTCCCTAGTGAAAAGTGATGGTGGGAACCTTTTAACATAGTTGTCACCCATCTGTCTTCATTGAGGTGTTTAGTGTTTGGACTCAATTTCAATTGTTTTTTATTTGAATTCTTTTTTTTTAATTAAGAAAGTTTTTATTCATTTTACACACCCACCATAGGTCCCCCTCTCTTCTCTCTTCCTGGCCCCCAGTCTTCCTGCTCCCAACTCACCCCTATTCCCTTCTCAGACAAGGTAAGACCTCCCATTGGGAGTCAGCAGAGTCTGGTACATTCAGTTGAGGCAGGTCCAAGCCCCTCTCCCTACATCAAGGCTGTGCAAGGTGTCCCACCATAGGTAATGAGATCCAAAAAACCAACTGATGCACCCAGGATGGATCCTGATCCTACTGCCAGTGGTCCCCTTAAGCAGATCAAGCTACTTATGCAAAGGGCCTAGTTCAGTCCCATGGAGGCTCTACAGCTGTTGGTCTAAAGTTCATGAGTTCCCACAATTCAGTTTTTTTGTGTCTGTAGGTTTCCCCATAATGATCTTGATGTCTCTTGCTCACAGAATCCCTCTTTTCTCTCTCTTCAACTGGACTCCTGGAACTCAACCTGGTGCTTGCCTGTGGATCTCTGCATCTGCTTCCATCAGTTACTGGATGAAGACTCTAGGATGACAGTTAGGGTATTCACTGCTCTGATTATTGGAGTGAGCCAGTTCAGGTACCCTCTCCACTATTGCTAGTAGTCTAAGCTGGGGTCATCCTTGTGGATTTGTGGGATCTTCTCTAGCACCAGGTTTCTTCTATTCCTATGATGCCTCCCTCTATCAATATATCTCTTTTGTTGCTCTCCAACTCTGTCCCTGTTCCAGCTAGACCATCTAGATGTAAAGCAAAGGATAACCAGACTACAACCCACAGCTCCGGAGAAGCTAGCTAACAAGAAGGACCCTAAAGGAGATGCATGGATTGCCCTGGGAAGAGATGATCCCATGAGATGAGATCTCCATGAGTAAACTGAGGGTGAGGGGAGGCAATAGAGGGTAGGGGATGGGGGATGAGAACATAAGGGAATGGGATGATGGAGTGGGAACAGGGACAGAGTGGAAGAGCAATAAAAAAGATATCTTATTTGAATTCTTATTGATGAATTTCAAGCATTCTTTCTGTGTTTTGAACACCAATCTTTTATCAGATGTGCATTTGTAAGCATTTTTCTCACATTTTTTTCTATCTCACTTGCCTTACTTAGTTGTTAGTGTATCTTTCAAACACTCTTTTTCACTTTGTAAGGTGAATACTAAAGGCATCCTGCTTTTGTGATACAGATGCTCTGCTGTATCTTGATCAATCTACATGAGGTGTGTCAGTCAGTGCGATAATTTCAAAGAATACCTTTTAGTTTCATTGATTTCCTATTTTTTCCCCTCCCGTGCCAAGCTTTATATTCTTTCTCCTGCTTGATTTGCCTTTAATCTGATTTTGCCAGTCTTTAAGTAAAAGTTTGGTTATTGATTTTGACATCTCTACTTCTTATGTAAACATTTAATGCCATGAATCCCCTTTTACTAATTGGACTCAAGGCCTGCTTAGCAGAGGAAAATCGTGTCTGGTGCTGAAAACCTTCCCAACTTCCTGGGGCTAGTGAGGTCATTGGTCTTAAAGACCCTTCTACTACCATTTTACTAAACCAACATAATTTCTAACCTCATTCTAAATATTTTTCCTTACACCTACTGATAAGTTAAGCTCTCACCTCTTATGGAAGGAGCTTGCTTCTCTTTATAGTACTTGAAGATCACTACATAAAAATACAACATGTGCTGAAATGGATATACCAAAGGCCACATGATCATTCCTTACTTCTTTGCATAAGATAGGATGGGAAATACTAAGGGGCATCATAGTGTTCATATCCCATGGACACTGATCCATGTAATACTTGGAAAGTACAGGACCATAGAACCATTTTTCTTCTCTATCACCTTACTGCCTCATCAACTGGTAACTGCTAAACTAAACAGTAAATCTCAGATGATATTTAAGGAAGACTACCTGGAGAAGCTGAAAGATGATAAGGCAGACAAAAAAAAACCCCACTAAAAACAATTGAAGTCTCAGGTATCTACAGCTATAGTTAACCATGGACATAGTATCAATGTAAGCCAGATAAAAGTAAGTCCTCATACTAATAGTCTATCTTCCTCAGTCTCTGTTACACAAAATACAGTACCTAGCATTCCACATAGAGTTAAATTGATTGTTAAAGGACAGTTGAATTAACATAATCTTTTTTTTTTGAATTTTATTTTATTTTACAATACCATTCAGTTCTATATATCAGCCATGGATTCCCTTGTTCTCCCCCCTCCCGCCCCCCTCCCGCCCCCCTCCCTTTCCCTCCAGCCCACCCCCCATTCCCACCTCCCCCAGGGCAAAGCCTCTCCTGAGGACTGAGATCAACCTGGTAGACTCAGTCCAGGCAGGGCCAGTCCCCTCCTCCCAGGCTGAGCCAAGAGACCCTGCATAAGCCCCAGGTTTCAAACAGCCAGCTCATGCAATGAGCACAGGACCCAGTCCCACTGCCTGGATGCCTCCCAAACAGATCAGGCCAATCAACAGTCTCATCCATTCAGAGGGCCTGATCCAGTTGGGGGCCCCTCAGCCATTGGTTCATAGTTCATGTGTTTCCATTCATTTGGCTATTTGTCCCTGTGCTTTATCCAACCTTGGTCTCAACAATTCATGCTCATATAGACCCTCCTCTTTCTGGCTAATTGGACTCCTGGAGCTCCACCTGGGGCCTAGCCTTGGATCTCTGCTTCCAGATCCCTCAGTCATTGGATGGGGTTTCTAGCACAACAATTAGGGTGTTTGGCCATCCCATCAGCAGAGTGAGTCAGTTCGGGCTTTGCCTTGTTGACCGTATCCTTTGCTCTACAAAAGCTTCTCAGTTTCAAGAGGTCCCATTGATTGATTGTTTGTCTCAGTGTCTGAGCTACTGGTGTTATATTTAGGAAGTGATCTCCTATGCCAATGCATTCAAGACTACTTCCTATTTTCTCTTCTAGCAGGTTCAGAGTAGCTGGATTTATGTTGAGGTCCTTGATCCACTTGGACTTAAGTTTTGTGCACA
>CABHPR010134417.1:341-42225 GCA_902168415.1 Peromyscus melanophrys | reverse complement strand
ACACACACACACACACACACACACACACACACACACACACACACTTATAGGCATTGCAGTGCCTCTTGCCTTTAAGGTATGCTGTCTGAAAATTGAACTGCATCCTTCATCCCATCCTATAAAAGATACAGTAGTCCAGTCAACATCAGGACCATTTCAAAGAAATGGAGATAACTATTGGCTCTCAGAACAAAAACAAGCTAGTAGCTATTCCATACAGACTTCAGGGGACTTACTCACTTGGGAAAGCACTGAAATGTCTACTTTTCAATGGGTACAGGTTCTTGCAGCCTTGGCTCTGCCTTCCAGTACTTAGAGGGTGGGTAGCTGGCAAACTTTTCTAGAAGGAGACTGTGTTTCCTGCTTCCAAAAACGCACTTGGACGTGGAGCTGATGCAAAGCCCTTAGGGAGCCTCTGTTATTGCAAGGTTGTGGGTTGCTAGGCCTGGGATAATCTGGGGCAGGCTGCATTGCTCACCAAATCTTTAAATGAAGTGCTTCGGCATGGGAACATGGGGTAAACTTGCCTGGTTTTCTCTCAGGGTTGGCAAAGCTAACTACATAGTTGCTGTGTCAAAGACCTCATTTAAGGTATGGGCAGCTAAATGCTTGGAACAACTTGGTCAGGCCAGATGGCCTGACTGTGTGGGAGGAAGCCAGTCCTCTACCAAAGCTTGTTTAAGGTAATCTAAAACATTTTTAATAATAGTCCGATTTAAGTTTTTTCCCACCTGCTTCTAAAGTGGTGGAGCCAAGTCTAAAGAACCAGGGGAGACTATCTTATTATTCTAGAAACTGTTGCACATCCATTGTTCTCTTCTGTGGTCCTGTTATGATGCTTCCAAAGGAGGTCGTGCCAAAATTTCCCAGGATTCTCGTGATGTCAGGACCACATCTAGAGGATGTGAAGTTGGACCTGATCCATAATGTGATGTGCAGAAGTAAGCAGAAGGCTGTCTGACAGCCTGGTCAGAGAAAGAACGAGAATGAAGATGAGCCTTCATTCATTTGGGAGCAACCCTTCCACTCAGTGAAGCAAGGATTCCCCTGCCTCAGACAACTGCCTTGGAAAACACCATCATGTCTTCACAATGCTTCTCTAGCATAGAGAACTTCCTTTAGACCCCATGGAGTCTGTCCTTTAAGATTTCACCTCTTACAAATATCAAGAGAAATATGTCTCTGCACCTTCCCTCTGTGTCTGAGACTTGGATGTCGGTGTGAATTCAGAATTGGGAAAGCGTATTATTTTCCATGGTGGCAGATATGATGCCTTTTTCTTTCTCTTTACCCAAAAATGTATTTTCAGTGAAAGTCAAATGTCTGTGAGATGGACAGATTTCTTGTAACCGTCTCAAATGGAAGCTATCTCTCTCACTTCTTCAAGTACCTCAAGACCTGAGGATAGGGTGGGCATCATCTGGGTTTGAAAAACTGCTTGTTTTCAGCTATATCTACCATTTCTTTCAAAATTCCAGTTCCTCTGAGGATCAGATGACCTCCAAAGTCTACACATGGCTGACTTCTTGACAATTTGACTCATTCATTATGATTCCAACCATCCCCCCCATTTTTATGAACCTCTACATGTGTTGCCATTCTTGAAAACGTCAACATCTATGCTCAAGATTGACTTATTCAGCATCCTGCTTTCTCTGTCCTTTCAATTCTTTGTTCTTGATAATCCTGCTTTCAGCTTTTTTCAGTGGCTTGTCCCCTACCTCACTCCCAGTACGTTCCACTTCCCCAGTCTATTCTAAGCGTTACCCAGTCTCAGTAAAATCTCCTTTACTCAGCTCACATGGGGAGACCATGACCACATTTGATCTTAACTATCCACATCCTCTGTGCCTACACCTAGTACCTTAATTCTCATGTTAAAAAAAAAAAAAAACAAACAAGTAAGTGGATGTGTTGACAGGTGTGACTGAAATTAAAAATCCTGCTTGATTGATTACTCAGCGTTTTTATTCTGCTTCTCCTAGTCTGTTCACTTCACAGTCATTTCAGGTGGTCAGTGTATGCACTTTTCTGTCTTTCTTCCGCTTTCTATAACCCTTTTCTCTTCCCAGCCCACCAATCATCAGCTGATGTCTTGATTTTCAAAGCAAGTTAGAGCTCCTTTATTTATCAGACATAAGTAGCCATAGGGTGCACCTGTGTGACTGTTAACAATGCGCGTTCTGTTTCTGTGATGTCTCCTGTTCCCTACTTGAGATACGAGTTCCACCTTCACCACCTCAGGGACACTGTTTCTGTATCATTTGTCCTCCTCTGGAACCTCATTTTCCTCAGTGTATAAACCTGATCCATATTAGTGCTGTACAACACAGTAGTCCATGAGGGGGTAAGGACAATACCGTGTGTAAGCGAGAGCTGCTGCTTTCACTGAGAACACCTTACTATGAAAGAATGATGTCGCTGATGGCTCCCATTGACATTTTGTTCAGATACCGTCATGGGTCTGTGTTCAGATACCGTCATGGGTCTGTGGAATCAGCACAGGTCCCTGAACCACGCTAAATAGTACCACTCTGGATTTCCCATCTGTCAGAACGTTCCTTTCCTTCTACCACCTCCCAGATTGTTCTCATTTCTTAGCTTCTCAGAGGTAGTTCATTGAAGACTTGTCTGACCTCACCATCTTGGCTTCTTGACAGACATTTGCTGTTTAGTCTACTAAATCAGGCTTCTGTCTCTCCTCTTGTCCTGAATTCCACGCGTCATTCAATCTCTCTCGCTTGCCTTCTTCTTCCTCTTCCTCTAATATGTTTTATAATTTTCTTTTACAAAAACATCTAGAATTAATATTTATTTCTAACACTCAGTCAGAATTTTAATTAATGTGAGTACAATTCCTGTTTACTCCATTCTCCCGCTCCCTCTTGGAGAGACTAGCGCAAGTGGAAAATGGAGTTTTCAGATGTACTTTGAAAAAAAGAGATTCCATCCCAGGCACTGAGGTGAAGTTGTAAAAAACATTTGCCTGTGCTTCTAACTGATTTTGTGTCCTTGGCAATATCTATTAACTTATTTGAGCCTTTATTTCCTTCTCTGGGTACCTAAAGGCATCATTGAGAATTCTTGGACAATCACAACTAGTTTTGAAGTTTATTTTTTATCTAGCCACATAAATTTGCTAGGTGGCATTTACTGTGCTCCCCAACATTTTCGTGCCTCAGTTTCCCCTTCAAAAAGTGGGGATAATAATAGTACCTGAGTGATGGACTTCCCTAAGTGGCAGATGGTCACCAGCACCAAGATTCATGCCTGCAGCACAGGGATTATTGAGTAATATGTTAGCTGTTGTTTTTATCATTGTGATCTTCGTCATGATTGTGGTGAAATGGAAAAGCAATGGGAAACATTTGAAACAAATTAATTATTACCTAATACATGTGGTTTAGTGATTAAAATATTTCAAAACAAGAGGCTCTTTGAGGGAAGAATTTAAAATCAGTGTTGAAAATCTGGGAAGCATATCCCTAAGGCATATTGCCATTATTCTGCACCTACTGTGCGCTCTATAACATGGTATATATTTGAATAGATGGTTTCTTGGCTCAGAGCCAGGGTCTACAATGCCCAGCTTAAGTGGCTGACATTTTCTCTAAGATATTGCAGAATGGTGGTTATAAGCAAACTTCTGGCCTGAATGTAAACCTTAATAGCTTAGGGATGTGTTTCTAACATTGGCCAGCAGCTTGGTGATGATCTATTATGTAACCATCCTATTCAGTGATTCTCCATGATTCTGAAACCTATTTCTTTTCAACTTGAGGCAAGGGCTAACTAATACTTTATGCTGTAAAACACTTAGAACAATGCCTAGAATATAGTACATGCTCAGTATACCCATCAATTCATGTTTAACAATCCCGTGGAATAGAGGTGGTAGTTGAGTAGACCACATTTTACTCACTAATGTGCCAGATACAATAACAGGGACTTTGAGCGCAAACTTCCAACTTACTTATCAATATTTGAGTAAAGTAAGAAAGAGTAACCATCCACATGCTTCTTACAGTCTGGGGGTGGGGAAGACTGGACCATTGCAATTTTTAGTCCTACATTGTATCAAGATTTGGCATCAATGCCCTTTATCTGTGACCTTTCATTGCCACTGGAGTTGGCAGATCTTCTTTACTTGTGATGTAGGAGTTGGCCTCATAATTTTCTTTGCATCCAAGCATGATGGCTTGATCAGCTCTGCCCAATGTTTTAAGGGCTCATTGTGTTCCTCTTGCTCCCTGTACTCCTCATATCCCAAAAAGGAACTTCTCTGATATATTTAATAATCTTTCAGTCTACGCCCTAGAACAACTCAAGCATAATCAGCAAAGAGGAATGAATCACAAGTCAAAGTAAGGCTTGAAGGGAAGCTACCTGGCTTCCCCAGCAGAGATCATCCAGCTCCAGTTTTCTTGCATCAGCACCACACTGAACAGAACATTCGTGGTGGTATCATCAGGCTTCTGTGGATGTTTGCAACATTGATTTGACTTAACAGAAGCCTGTATACAGTCACTTCACACTCAGGGGCTTCCATCTCAAATTTGCCCTTAATGCTATCTGGAAAATGGCAGACATTCCCCAATCCATGTAGGGCTATCTTCAAATCTTTAGTATGTCCTCTGCTATCCTCGATTTTGGCAGATATGTTTTGCTCACTAGTTCACTGAAAAAAACCATGTACATAATTGGAAAAGAGCATCCACCGTATTTCCCCGACAGTCATCTTGTGGGCTTCATCTTCATCCATGCTTGTGGCCGTTTCTTATGCTGCTGAAAGAACTAGCTTTGCACCAGCATGACTGCCAGAATGTGAACTGAACAAGGATGGCACCAAGGAACATGCCAAACTGAATGTGGAAAAGCCCAGGAGGGCTTAAACCCACACAAAGAGCTATAAGCAACTGAGGACAGCTGGGAGCGGGAGAGGTGATCTTCCCCAGGGAAGAGCACACCAACTGGTTGTCCAGTGCCAATGGTCAGTCCTGAAAACACACTTATAAGTATCATTATACTAACTCAATAGCTTATATTTAGGAATATGTGTGTGCATACAAATACATTGAGACAGACAATAACGATTAGTGAGGAAAGAGGCCACGAATTTGAAGAACACAGGAGAGGGGTATAGGGGAGTGTTTGGAAGAAAGAAAGGGAAGGGGGAAATGTTGTAATTAAATGAGAGTCTCATTTTTTTAAAAAAACTGAACTCTTCCCTTGAGCTTTATCTCCTCTTGATCCAACATTTGTCCCTCTATATATTCTCTCTGCTTGCCAGCCCCACCTGTCCTTTCTCCTGCCTTGCTATTGGCCAGTTCTTTATTAGACCATCAGGTATTTTACCCAGGCGCAGTAACACAGAGTTAAACAAATGCAAGATAACCAAAAGTAACACCCTTAAAATAATATTCTACTACAAACAATTACCACTTTATTTCCCTGATCCAAGATACTGTAAAGTCCCTTAAAAAGACTGGCTATGTTCTTCATCACTTGCTTTTTTTCCCTTCCTACTACACCTGGTCAGAATTTTGTTACTGCCATTCCACCAAATTGTCAAGATACTCTCAACACACGTTGAAGGTCCAGTCTTCATCATACAAATGGCTGACGACTCCACTATTAACTACTGTCTTTCTGAAAATACCCTGTGTTTCCAAGACTCTACACTCTTCATTCTGCTTCACAGTGGTTCCTTCTTGGGCTTCTGAAGACCTGGAGTCTCCCGATGATCAGGTCTTGAAACTCTTTGCTCCTTTCTTGACCCTTCTTCCACTGATGTTCTTCACCAAGGTCATGGCTTTAAATGACATTGACCTACAGGTGCCCTTCAGTTTATCCTTCAGCCTAGATTTCTCCTTATACATCCATTTCCCTACGTGATCTCTCCTGCTTTGATTTCCAGTGGAAGTTTCTAAGACTTCACATGGGTGACAGCAAGCTCTCACACATGGCCATACACACAAACTCATAAAACTGTTTTCTCATTTCAGCTAATAAGAACCCCACCCCTTGGTTTGAGAAACTCAAGAGCCCCATTCTTTCTCTTGAGTACACATGTGTATGTGTCATTAAATACAGTCAGTTGTATCTCCAAAACACAACTATAATCTCACAGTGTCTAACCCTGGTGTACTCTGTTAACTGGTCCTAGTCTCATACCTGCATGGTATAAGTGTCCACAGGCTTTAGCTGCAATTATTGTATCATCTCCCAGTGGTATACCCCTTTTCTTCTTTGCCCTCTTAGTGTGTCCTCAACTTAGCAGCCCAAGTCATGTTGTTCAAAGTGAGATGATGCCATTGTTCTGTTCAGAGCCTTCTAATGTCTGCATACCTCACTTACGTGTAATTGAATGATGCAGTTCTCATAATAATGCACAGGAGCTGATTCTAAATTCATCCCTCACTGACTCCTTAATCTACGTTTCTCACTTTTATCCGTATTGCCCTCCCTTTGCATTGCCTCAGACACCTCACCTTTACCCTTTCTTTGCCCAACTCCATAACTTACTCCTTTATAGCCCATCTGATTCATGAGAAGCATCCAGGCAATGTGTTTAGTAAACAAGTAATGCCGTTTCATTCTCTCAACATGTATGAGGCATGTTCTCAAAAGGTATGGAGAGGGCAAGTAGCTTGTCAAGGGTCACACTAACTCTCTCTACTGTTTCTTTGGTCTGATCTATTGACACAGAACCACCATAAGGCACTTCGAGATAGGAGTCTCCACTACACATCTGTGAAGTTGAGGTTTAATTCTTGCCTCCCATCTCTAATAAGTTGCAATTGGGTTCCCATAATGTGATGTGGTTCCCAAGGTAGGGAACCACAGTTCTCCACATTCCCAGGCAGTCCAGGCTCAGAGCAAACCAATAAGATAAACAGCTCCTCTTCACCTCACCCAGCCAGATGAACAGAAATCCCAGAAATTAAAGTCTCAGTTGGCTTTTCTATAGCATATAGATATAAAATGTACTTTATAGAACTTTGTGTTTGTGTGATATTCCTTTTCCATCCACATAAGAACTTGGGGCCTGGACCCACAAAGTTCTGCTTCTAACTCATACTCTGCCGTGTGTTAACTGTGTGACAAGGGGTTGAAGCATAATAACTCTTAAGCCCAGTGTCCTAATTGGAACAAGTCTGTGTATGAAACACCAAAGAGACTGAAGAGAGTGCACAAAACGGTTAAGGCAATAAGGACTTGGTGACACAACTATAGAGAGATTGTCTAAAGAGTTTAAGGAGGTCCATGAAAGATGAGTGTCTTACTACTAGTCTATAACCACAAGCTATGATTCTAGAAGATCCATCAAATTAATAAATCCACAGTTGACACATTGGTCCAAGTTAGTATGTAAGAGTGGCTTCATCTTACTCATCCCTGTGGCTGGAAACAAATGGAAATCATTAAATGCTCGCTCAACCAGGAGGCACTGATTGTTAATGAACTTTGTCTATTTTGTCTTTATTACTACATTCTGAGATTGAAAAAAAAACAGAAGTTGGATGGGTGGGAAGGTAGGGGGCTTCTGGAAGGAGATGAGGGAGGAGAAACCATGATCAGAATATATTGTATGAAAAAGAATATTCTCAATAGAAAATAATTCATTTTTTAAAAAGTACAGGAGAACTAGTCCTGATAGATTATACCAATGTGTTAGCATATTTGTGGAAATTATCATACATAGTAAATAAAAACTAAAAGCACAATACAGCAAATGAATAAAAACTGAGACAGAGCAACAGCCATCAGCATGAGAGGTAGAGAACAGAGCAATGCCATCAGTGTGAAAGGTAAAGAACAGAGCCTGAAATGGTATAATGGGGTCAAATCGTATTTCCATTTTAAGTCATTGAGAAGCCCTTGTACTAATTTCCACATTGGCTGCATCAATTTACAGTCTTACTAGTTGTCAATGAGTTTCTCTTTCCCTACATCTTAACCAGCATTTGTTGTTATTTGTTTTATTTTATTTTGTTTTAGTTTTATGGTCACAGCTCTGGAAATTTTCATCAAAATTTCTTTTGTTACACAAGGTCTTTGGGGGTTCCATATAAAGAGAGGATTCTTAAAAACATTTTTATAAATTATTTAAAGGTTTCATACAGTCTATTTTGAGCATATTCACTCCCTTTAACTCCTTCCCTTATTACCCGCTCAACTCCCCCATCCCTTCCCACATAACTTTGTGATTACCTCTTTTCTGTTTCATTTCTATCTTTTTTTTTTTTTGCCCTACAGGTTTTGCATATAGATTATGGCTTGGTTTTGTGGGGGGGTTTGTTTGTTTGTTTGGTTGGTTGGTTGGTTGGTTTGTTTTGGTTTGGTTTGGTTTGGTTTTTCGAGACAGGGTTTCTCTGTGTAGCTTTGGAGCCTTTCCTGGAACTCACTCTGTAGCCCAGGCTGGCCTCAAACTCACAGAGATCCACCTGCCTCTGCCTCCCAAGTGCTGGGATTAAAGGTGTGTGCCACCACCGCCTGGCTTGGTTTTATGTTTTTATGGAATTCCTGTGTGTACAAACAAGTGGGTCTCTGTGTCTTTATCTGTTTCTTGTACCTTTTCTTGGGCTCTTTTCCTTCTGTTTGGTTTGTCCTATTCTGATTTGTTTGTTTTTGTTTTATATTATATTTTATTGTTATCTCTCAGAAGTCTGTTTGTTTTCTAACAAAAGGAAGAAAAGGGGGACATCCAGGTGGGAAGGGAGATATATAGCAACTGGAAGAGGAGAAAATCATAATCAGGATATAGTGTATGAAAATAACTATTTTCAAGAAACTTCTAAAATATTTATTGGTTAATCATTTGTATCTTCTTTTGAGAAATTATTAAAATTTAAGATTTTTAATAAACCAAAATCTTCTTGGTTTATTAGGCCATTCATTAATTAGAAGATTTGGACAATTGTTGCTTTTCCCCCCATTCTTTATATATTTGAGATGTCACCTCCTTATCTGAAGTATAGTTGGCACAGATTTCCTCCTATTCTTTAGGCGTCTCACTCTAATGACATTTTGTCCTTTGCTGTGCAGAAGCTTTTAAATAGCTTGTAGCCCAATTTGTCAGTTACTTGGGGTTATTTCCTATGTCACTGGATGAAGAGTTGGTATTTTCAAATATAAGAATGAGATGGCATCAAAGAAAACTTCAAGGTAAGAGCTAGGAAGCCAGGACTCCTGTCTATCTCAAGGCAAGAGCTAGGAAGCCAGGACTCCTGTCTATCTCAGGGCAGGAGCTAGGAAGCCAGGACTCCTGTCTATCTCAAGGTAAGAGCTAAGAAGCCAGAACTCGGATCTGTCTCAAGGTCAGAGCTAAGAAGCCAGGATTCCAATCTATCTCAAGGTCAGAGCTAGGAAACAAGGACTCCAATCTGTCTCAGCCTACACCTGGGTGGAAGGAAGCAACCGGCACAAAAGAGATGAAGTGACTTCCCCAAGAAGTCAGTCAAGCAGAGACAAAAGCAAGGCTGTAGCGCTCAACTCCTCCTCTTACATTCTCCCCTCCACATCATCTTTATAGTAGAACAACCATCCGTGACTAATTTAACAAGACATAAACCAAAAAAGTTTAACGTCTGTCATTCTATCTCCTTACGTGTAAACAAACCCTGCGTATGCAATACAGGCTTATAGTTGCCAAGTTTAATACAAGCTGAGTTGATCCATGACAAGGAAGTTCTACACGCTGATGAGCTAAAGAATAAGGGTTGTCAACACAGACATCACTTATGAGAGCCTGAAGTCAAGTGGTACCTGCCTTTCTCTCACGTATGAACCACCTTGCCTTGAACTCTGTGTCTTCCCTTATTTATCCTTCAATCCAAAGCTATTCATGCCAGGCATTTTCCCACACTGAGTTGGAGCCTTCTTGTGTGGGTCCTGGACTGCCAACAGCAAAGTCTTTTCTCCAGACACTAGAATTGATTAGAGTCTGATTGGAATAAATTTTGTTTTTATAGTTCACATCTTGAAATAAAATTTAAATTTCTGCTTGGTGTATTGAGAGAAGCCAAAAAATAAATTGATAGTGAAATTTTTGTTCTTCCATATGGCCTAGGAACCACAAGGGAGAGTGATTTGCCTAGAATGAGAGGTGATGATGAGCTAGAAGTTATGTGACTGAATGCTGGATGGCGATCAGTCCAGGATATAAGATATGTCTCCCCAGAATTCCTTTCCTGGAAACAGGATTACCTCACTGTGCTAAACTTGGACGTACTTTTGTTTGCACATCTATAACATAAGAGTAGGAAAATAGATGGGTGAATTTAGTGCAGCATGACCTTTGAGACATGTATAAGCTCTGCAATCCCCTTAGAAAGTGTCACTGAACTGTCTCAAAGTGGACTCTGCTGCATTCTGATCATTATGGGGAGAATACAGCGCTCTTTGTGGTTGCTTACAACTTTATGCTGCGTGCTACACTTGAAGGTCACAGTGTCTATTAGCTAATTAAAAGCTCCAAGAAGTTTTATAATAAGATGGGTTAACATCTTAAACACAAATGTGTTTGATGAAGAATACTTCATCCCACCTCAAAGAAATCCCTAGCCTAGCTATTCATCTACAAGACAGTATAAGTGAAAAACAAGAGTAATCACCCGTGAGAGCTGAGCAATTCCTTATCTGCAGGCAAAGGAGCACGATCCAGGAATTCACAAAAGCAGTCTCCAGAGAAGGAGAACAAGATGTGGTGTGGTCACATAGGAAAGGCTACAGACAGGGATATCTACAGAAAATGCTAACTAAGATGCATGCTTTGACCTTAAGAAATGATGCCAGAATATCTCACTGCTAATTCATTAAAATAATGCTGTCTTAGAAATTCCAGCTTCTCTGAAGATAAATTACTATACAAAACAAACATTACCACATTTATATAAATAGTGTTCTAATATCAGAAAGGATTCATGGCCAAAACACTGCAGTCATGTAAATTCCTCATAGCACTGATTCTCATTTGTATGACTGTGAGCGAAGCCCTGTACTGTATACCATTGCTCAACCACTCTTATTTTTTTAACATTCTGATTTTTTTATCACTACTTTGCAGACAAGGAAAAAAGAACCAAGAGAGACTATGGATAGTAGATGTGGGGTGCTTCCCGGGTTCCCATAGGATCATGTCTCCCTCCTCTAAGTTGCTAGTGGAATACAGCTGACTTTTGGAACTTCCCTCTGCCAAAGGGAACTGCCTTGCCCAGGTTCAGATCCCCTTCCCCAAGTAGCCCACATCTACTGAATTGTCAATACAAATTCCATCACTTTGCTGGGATTCGGGTCATTATTAAAAGTCCACCCCAGCTTCATAGAATCTTGGGAGATCAGTTGGTTCATTTGTTGGGACTTCATCACAGTTCAACTTTGGCTTCTTTAGGTGCTGGTCTCCATATCCCCGCAAAGGCCTCAGGAAACATGTGTATTCAAAGCTCTGCCTCGGAGGCTGGGAACTTACCTTGACGCTTCTAAGTAACTTGTTTAAAGTCATCCTACTAACAAGTGATGTAAGTAGGGTGCAGCTTCAATTGGCTGAGCTTTACATTGATGATGAATTCAGGTAGTCCTTTCTCTGGCCAGCCATGACTAGAATACATAGGCAGACGTCTCTGGTGATACTGGCCTCTGGATGGTGGGGTGTCTGTGTTATCTATTCATCACAGTATTTGCCACTCTGACCTTAGCTTGTTTATTTATTTTTGTATCTTTATGTTTGTTTGCATTGTTACTGAGAACTGGATAGCCAGAGTAAAGTAATCCCATGAAAACAGGAACTCTGTACCTTCAGTTCTTTTTTGTTTGCTTGCTTTTGTTTTGGTTTTGGTTTTTCCAGACAGCGTCTTTCTGTGTAGCCCTGGCTGTCCTGGAACCCACTATGTCGACCAGGCTGGCCCTGAACCCTGAGGTCCAGCTTCCTCTGCCTCGGGAGTTCTGGGATTAAAGGTATGTGCCACTGGTGCCTGGCTTATATCTTCAGTTCTTAGAAAGGTGGTCCATGAATGCCTTATAAAACTATTTTGATAATAATACTAAGATGTTCAATACTTTTCCCACCATGTTGACATTTACAACTGTATAAAAGTGATGGTGGACCAAATTGCTGGCTCCCTAGCACAAGGCAACAATGGCACCAATTTATTCAGTCGTTCATCTTTACACCCCTGCAGAAGAAGAAAGCAAACTACTTTCATTAAACACATCCTTGAGTGGCAGGAAACATCACCATTGCATACACAACCTTTCATGATTTCTGAAGAATTGAAGTACCCCCATTTCAAGCAAGCCCCTCACCCCAGGTTGAAACAGGCCTGAGTTTCAAAATTCTCAGAGCTGCTGACATAGGTCCCAGGACAAAGTCAGGATGTTTGAAGAGCCATCTGGTAACAACTGATTAACCATAGAATACCCCAATGCTGGAGATGGTCAAAGTACAAAGTTAGGATGTTTGAAGGACTATCTGGTAGCAATTGATTAACCACAGAATGCCCAAATGCCGGAGGTAGTCTATAAAGTTTGATAGACAATCAGTTAAAACTACAAAGTAAGATAACACAGAAATTCTGGAAAGCCCCTAAAACTTGAGCCAATCAGAATTGTACCCGTACTAGCACCCCTAAATGATGTGGTTTTTGCCTTTAAAAACTGAGCTTGCAGAGGGGTGGGCACCTCCTCCAGCCTCTACTGTGTTAGATGGCTTGACGAGGTCCCTGCCGTGGCTTGAACTGCTTCAATAAACCTTGCTTTTGCATTCTGATGAGTTCGTGTCTCTGGTGGTTTCTTCAGGGGTCTCGCGCCCAGGGCACAACAATTTCCTTTGATGAAAAGGGATGCGTGCATGATGCGTAACCCCACCACCCTGTAGAAGAGTACAGCCCTCTTGAAGAAAAGCTGTGCTGTGGTTGCTTGGCCTCCAGCTCAAATTCTAGCACTTGCCGTGAAATACTAATGTCACTTGGCAGAATGATGAAAAACTGAACTACGGCTTCTTAAATTGGGGTATGTTTGGACATTGTCTCAAACTCTGGTGACAATGACATCTCAGAGGAAACACTGGCAGTGTAGTTGCTCATGGTAAAATTCAAAAGTGAAAACAAAATCTTGACAACCTTGTAGGTGTCATCATCAATCTGACAGCTTAGAGACTTCTCTGGTGAAATGGTTATTGAATACCCAGGGTTCCTGGGGATTGCGCTATGTCCAGCATGGGATATCTGAGGGGGAAAAAATCTATGTACACTATGCTCTTATGTCTGTTAACTTTATTCCTCTAAGACAAAATTCTATCCACACAGCTATAGCTCCATCAGGCATTCAAGGCAGGGATAATTCTAGACATACCAAGCTCATACTTTATCCATTTACTTTATTTCTCTGGGATGAAATCCGGTCTACATGGCTTCAGTTCCGTCCAGTTCCCTAGCTCATAGTCCTGCTAATGACCAAACTCCTATGCTTCCAGCCTCATCTTCATCCTCCGTTTCCTCATTCTTCATTTCCACTACTCTCTACTCCTGGCCCTCAGAAAACTCCACCCAAGATCTGCTTACCCTCTAGGGAACCTCTGTCTTCCTTTTTCTCACCATGCCCTTCTGTCTACTCTATAGAAAAAGCCTGTCTTCTCTCTCTGGCCACACAGGTCCTCTGCCTCCTTAGGAATGTTCTTCCACACTAGCTTCCACCTTGATATGTAACAATCTCTATTGTTCTCAGACAGTTGCTCTGGAGAGCCACTGGGCCTCAAGGCCAGGAGATAGTCTGAGCTTCATTTGCACAAGAAACAAAGCTAGGTGTCTCCTGCCAGCTTGCCTTTGCCTAAGTGACCTTATCTAAGTACTAGCTCCAGCAGGGAAGTTCAGCAAGTCTGGGGAGCTGAACTGTAGCCAAATGGTGTGGAAATATTTGAGCACACTAGAGTTTCATAGCAGAAGACAGCTGAAATTTTAAAGGCTGGATAACACCAAAATATCCCATGATAGATGGCTTGCCTTTTGACAGACCCTTGGCTGGTCAAAGCATAGCTTTAATACACAGCTGAATCTCTATAATATATTCTTGTGGCCTGCAAGAGATGGTGATATCAACAAATGTATGATTCCTCTTAATCTAGCATCTACAAAACAATATAATGTACCAAATTTTAAGCTTTGTTAGTAGCTCACTTATCACTATCTTCCCAGTGAATGGTGAACAAGTTAATAAAATTATAAATGGTTAAAATATTAATTTCATGATTGAGATAGATGAATACATTTTCATGTGCCTGAGTATGAAATTTTAACTGCTATGGTTCCAAATTCCCCATCACAAATAACTTTTTAAGAAGTTTCTTTTCAATGGATATTTTAGTGTTGGGGAGATTATACACAGGCTGTAGGCAGGTTTCCCCTTTCTGAGTTTGTAACTATGAGAGGCCAGATTTTCTTTCTATATGTCAACCCAAACTTGCATCATAGCTGACTGAAGGCAAAGCTTGAGAACCCAGCTGTCAGATGAAGCCAGATACCAAAGAAGTTCTCAAACTGTAAAATATCATCACTCTTCTCACTAAATTGTTTTGAAAACAAAGCTATTTGACAATATTGATATATTTATGTGAACATATAGCGTGCATTTTATTTTAAATTTAACAGCTTCATAATTTCTAAATTTGTATAAGTAAAAAAAATAAAATGCATAAATAGAAAATTCCTTTCAGTTCTTAGTAGCTTCTAAAAGTGTAACAAAGATCAGAGATGAAATAGTTTGAAACCACTGGCCTAGAGTCAGCGCTAACACAGAGTTGACATTCAAAACCTGTTCATTGAATTATTCTAATATTTATAAAGGGGAGAAGATGATAAAAATACACTCCTTGTTGGATTGTATGTCAGTCTCAGCTTATTGCATACATCTGGCAAATGAATACACTTCATGGTGGCTAAAAGCAGGTAGCTGGAAATAAAGAGGCTATCTATCCCATGCTTGATGGTCTTGAAAGAAAATCTCCATTTCCTACAGACAGCCAAAATCTCAGGTATTTTTAGAATGCAGGAAGTCTGTTGGCTTAATCTGAGTTCTCATAGGCCTGGCTGTGCCCGATCATGTTCCTACCCAGTAGCCAAGGAATCATTACACAAGAAGAATCCAGTGCAGTCCCAGACAGTTAATACAATCTTGTCTATGGTCTGCCCACCAGACTGCTCAAAGACAGGGTAGCAAACGCTAGTTGAATGAGAATGCTAGGAAATGTGCCTTGGAAATCCAGACAATAAAGTCTCTCTTTGTAGAGGTGTATGAAATTAAGTCAAGAGCACCAAAGCTAGGGTTGGGGATTTAGCTCAGTGGTAGAGCGCTTGCCTAGCAAGCACAAGTCCCTGGGTTCAGTCCAAAAATTGAAAAAAAAAAAAAAAAGCTGACCCTCTTCCTCAAGCCAAGGCGTTACAGGCAGAGAGACACAGGAAAAGCAAAGATGATCAGATGGACTGGCAACTTTGACAGCTCTGTTTTAAAAAGACTAAGATGAAGGTGCTCTGGGCCAGCACTTAGAATATTGATATTCAGACACGGCACTGCAGTTTCCACCCAGCAGTTCCCGGAGCAAGCTTTGGATCAGCTTGAAGACACGTTTACTGTATGGTTGGTTAGAATTTGAAAAACAGTTCTATTTTTCAGAAGAAAACTTCAGGAGGTTTGCTTTAGTTCTTGGTCCAAGAAGATGGCTTACGTCTGAATTAGAACACATCTTAACTATAACAAAAACAGCAAAGTCTCAATTAGACGATTTTATTAACATAAAATTTTTACCATTAAAACAAAAATTGAAGGGTGAAGAGAAATGCATGACGTGAATAATTTGGTGGGAGGCAAGGAACTGCTCTTGTACTCAGGGTTAGCCAGCCTTTCACTTCAGTCCTCTGTCTGTAGTGTTGATTTGCAGTTGACGTACAAGCAATCTCTCTCTGGCTTCAGAGGCATGGGGGAACTCGGGTACTCACTGGCTCCTCTTGCATTTTAGGAAGGTCGTAGACACATTTCATGTGTATGAATATTTGAATGGGTGCGTATTCATGTGTGTTAGGACTGCATGTAGGCCACAGGTCAACCTCAAGTGTCATTCCTTATGAGTCACTCGCTCATTTTTTTTTTTTTTTTTTGAGACAGAGGCTCTCTCTGGCCCTGGTGGCTTGTTGTTTAGGCTAGGCTGACTGGCCAGTGAATCCCAGGGATCTTTCTCCCCAGTGCTGGAATTAGAAGTGTGAACCACCACACTCAGCTTTTTATGTAGGTTTGGGGGGGTCAAACTCAGGTGTTCATATATACATGGCAAGCACTTTACTGACTCAGTCATCTCTCTTATCCCAATAGAAATCTTTGTTATGAAAAAGTTGGCATCATGACTTGAGAAAACTTAGCAGCCTGTGAAGCTTTATGAAGCCACACTATAAACTACTGTGTTGTGTTCCTCCAGTGCGACATGGCCTCAGCAGGAGAAACTGTAGTTTAAAAGCAATTGATTACTGTTAGCAGTAAAATATTGAAGGCAGATTCAAGACTATTATTATTATAATGAAAGAGAAAATTTTTTTTTCATGTACTTAGCTGGACATGATGGGGCACACTTGTAATTCTAGCACTCAGGAGGCTGAGGCAGGAGGACAGTGAGTTTAAGGTCACATAGGAAGTTCAAGGCCAGGCTGAGCTACATAGTGAGCTCCTGTGTTCTTTATTTTAATACTTTTGCTTTCTACATGTACGACCTTCACTCACTCTTCTTGAACCAGACCTCCATCTGGTGAGGGGGTAGGGTTATGATGAAGGACTCCACAGTTTATTCATATAAAATAAATTTTCAGTGTAAGAAATAATGACTAACACTGGACGACCTTTTATTTAGATGAAGGATTTCTCATCCCCTTGTGTCCGTTTCAGCCTGACCATTCCTAGGAGACCTAACTGCAAAGTGTCTACGGGGTGTGGGTGGCACCCTCCTCTGTGTGACATAGCTTCTTAATGCATGATAGTAGGGTAGAATGCACAAAGAATAGAAAGTAAAAGTTGTATCCCTCTTTCCATACAACCAGACTTCAATCTCAAGAAAAGGGGGAACAGAAAGAAAACAAGTAGACCATGCCTGTTTTCATTGGTTTTTTTTTCCTCCATCTTTGTAATGGAGAAAGAGAGTCTATTAGGAAAGTTAAATTAACCGTGGGGGGGGGGGGCTAAGAGGACTGCCTGTCATTATCTGCTTGGTGCTGTGGAAGGTGCCAGGTCACACTCTTTCCTGTACCATCCTGAGGCACAGGCTTGGTTGGTCAAGCAGTGTGTTACAGCTGAATTGAGATATTCTGAAGTTTCTTTCTCATTACATTTAAAATTTAAATTTAAAAGCCAGTAAGTCTGTAGTATTGTCTTTTTTAAGACAGTGCATGTAAAAAGTAGAGTTCTCCGGAGCAATAGAACCAATAGAGGGTAAATATCTGAGGAGACACTACACAAATTGACTCTCATAATTATGACTGCCTCAAAGCCCCACACTCTTCTCTATGCACTCTTCTGTATGGTTTTCTTCAGAAACCCAGGAAATCGGTTGGTGTGACTTAGTACCTGTCTGAAATCCTGAGAACCACAGGAGCTGATATGATGGCTCAGGTCCCAGATTCCAACATTCCCAAAACCAGGAACCCAGGTGCAAGAAGGCCAATAAACATCCCAGTGTGTAGATGTAACCATTATATTAAATAAGAAACACAGAGTCAATGCAAAGATGAAAGCCCAAGAGGTCAGAGCAATAGCTAAGAGCCAGCTCAGCCATTCTCTACCTTTGCATTTTATAAGCTCCTGATGAACTAGGAGATATGGTGGTAAGGAAGCTTCTAGGCCTTGCTTTTCAAAGGCCTAGCTCTCTTGCTGTCTGCCAGCTACAGAGAAGCATTGCTTTCCCAGCTCTCTGGGATCTGTCAAGCTGACAGAGTCACCCACCCTCGTGGGTTCTATGCTCTAGCAGCAGACAGTGAGAGACATTCCCACCAGGAAAACAAGTAGAGACCTGTGCCAGGTAGAGAACAAATTCTCCCTAAGAGCACTGTCTAGATAGGAGAAGGTTAGCATTAGAGACCAGCCACTTGCCTATTGCCAGGCAATGGGAAATGTGACCCTCCAAATAGTAAAGCCAGGAGATACCATTCCCCAAGTGTATCTTCTCTTCTCTCAAAAGTTACAGAGCCACCCTACCTCCTATACATCCTGATGCTGTAGTCAGAAAAATTAATGAAATGATCAACAGGATTTCTAATCCTCTTGTGTCCATTTCAGCCTGACCGTTCATAGGAGACCTAAGTCTAAAGTGTCTATAGGGTGTGGATGGCACCCTCCTCTGTGCCATCCATACCCTATAAACCCTATAGATCTCAGAGTAATCATGAACTCTCTGAGACCCCAAGGACTATCTAAATAGTTGTATAGTGATCAAATCTCACTGAAGTTTTAAGGCAGTCAACATTAAAGCTGTGCTCCCCACTACCAGGAGGTAGGTCAGAATTAATCATAGGGAAAGAAGCATAACTTTGCATTTACCTTGCACATCAAAGTTGTTGAGTGAGGGAATGTGTGGCCAGCAGCACATGGGGTATCCATCAGGATTTCAGGGTCTCTAAGTATCATGGTATGCATCTTTGGTGTGTACCAAATGGAACAACAAAGCATAGGAAAGCGTGATATAGTATGTTCAGAAACAAGTCTAGAATAATTAGCAGATGGGAGGGAAAGGGAAAGTTATCATAAGGACTTTTTTCTTGAACTCCAAGATCTTTAATATTGGTTTTCCTTCCCCTGTAATTCAGATTACTAGTTCATTGGAACAGGAGTTTCCCAGAAGACACCTTGGAGGACAAGAGGGCACATTATAACAAGGTCAAAGGAAGTGTACAATACTGAAACACTGAACCTGTTTAAGGAAGCCCTGGAAGGGAGTGGGTGGAGCTCAAGAGAAGGAAATAGCAAAACACAGATGATATGAAGGGGGGAAATGGGAAAAATTGGGAGGCAGCATTAACTGGGGAGGGGGAAGGAGGAGGGATAAATGACGCTAAGGATGCTTAAAAAGTACATAGGAAATCATTTTTACTCTTACTAAAATTACATGTAAGACATATAGATTTATGTAAGAAGAGATGTAATGATTCTAAGAGCCAGAAAATCCAGAATTCTGTTGTGAGGGGGAAAAGCAGACTCCTAGCTTTGGTAGGGATGCTAAAGCCATGAACTCTCAGCAACATGGTTGCCTAAATAAGACTCAAAAAATTCCAACACCAGTTGACATCCCAAAGAGGTTGGGTGAAGTCTTACAGGGCTCCAACCCTGGATGAAGAAAAATTAATGAGCAATTAACAGGAAATTAATCACTACAGAGAGAGGGAGAATTAGTCTTCCATGGGGATGGGCCCAATATTATCCAGTATCAAGTGGTCAACCCTAGTCATATACATGTAGGCAACACTGAAAAGACTCAGCAGGTTGTGTTGATGTATTTATTCATTTATTAGTGCATTAATATATCTATTCATTTATGTGTATATTTAACAACAATGGCTAAAGAAAAGCGTGCTGTGGATCTGGGAGTGAACTGGGGCAGGATTCAGGAGAGGTTTGAAGGAAGAAGTTAGGAAATGATGCAATTACATCTTAATTTTAAGAACAGGAAATCTCTGGGAGGCAAGTAAGACCTAAACTGGCTAGGCCAGCAGTGTTTCTTTCATTGTGGTTTTCATTGATGATATACCATATTTATTCATACTTATAGGAAACAGTATAATAATTTCAAAAAAGCATACAATGTGTCCTGGCCAAATCAGAGTAATAAGTAACTTCATCTTGTCAAACATTAATCATTTCTATAGGCTGAGATGTGTGGTGTGTTTGTGTGTGTGTGTGTGTGTATGTGTGTTCTTCTAGCTATTCAGGGATATAGCATAGGTTATTTTAGTCAACATTTACCTTGCTGTCCTATGAAAACCACAACTAATTAGAGCTTCCGTTTTTAAAATTAATTAATTAATAATTAATTAATTAATAATTAATTAATTTTACATCCCAACTGCAGTTTCCCCTCCCTCCTCTCCTCCCATTCCCTCTCCCTACATCCCCCCATCCACTCCTCCTCTGTTTCTGTTCAGAAAGGGGCAGGCCTCCCATGGGTATCAACAAAGCATGGCATATCAAGTTGCAGTAAGACTAAGCTCCTCCCCTTGTTTTAAGGCTGGGCAAGGCAATCCAGTATGAGAAATAGATTCCCAAGAGCCAGCCAAAGCAGTAGGGATAGCCCCTGTTCCCCATGTTAGGAGAACAAGCTGCACAACGGTCACACATGTGTAGAGGGCCTAGGTCAGTCCCATGAAGGCTCCCTGATTGTTGGTTCAGACGCTGAGAGTTCCTATAAGCCAGGTTAGTTGTTTCTGTGGGTTTTCTTATGATGACATTGACCCCTCAGGCCCCCCAATCCTTCCTCCCTCCAGCAGAATTCCCTGAGCTCAGCCTGTTTGACTGTGGGTCTCTGCATCTGTTTCCATCAGTTACTGGATGAAGGCTCTCTGATGACAACTGGGGTAGTCACCAACCTGATCACAGGAGATGGTCAGTTCAGGCTATGTATCCACTATTGCTAGGAGTCTTATCTGGGGTCATCCTGGTAGAGTCATGGGAGTTTCCCTTGCATCACACTTCAACCTGACCCTGAAATGTCCCCTTTCCAGTCATCTCTTTCAGTACTCTCCCCCTCCATCCACCCCCCAACCCGATCTCTTCAGTACCCATTCCCACCTGGGTGCAGTCCACCCAAAAGATCTCTCCTATTTCCCCTTCACAGAGAGATTCATGCATTTCCCTCTTTGGGCCCTCCTTATTAACTAGCCTCTCTGGGACAGTGGATTATCATGGTTATCCTTTACTTTATAGCTAATATCCACTTATTAATGAGTACATACTATGTTTATCTTTCTGAGTCTGGGTTACCTCACTCAGGATGATATTTTCTAGTTCCATCCATTTGTCTGCAAATTTCCTAATGTCATTGTTTTTAACAGCTGAGTAATACTCCATTATGTAAATATACCACATTTTCCTTATTCATTCTTTAGTTGAGGGGCATCTAGTTTGTTTCCGGGTTCTAGCTATTACAAATAAAACGACTATGAACATAGCTGAGCAAGCAATCATACCTTGTGGTATGATTGAGCATCCTTTGGGTATATGCCAAGAGTAGTATAACTGGGTCTTGAGGGAGATTGATTCCCAATTTTCTGAGAAACTGCTATGCTGATTTCCAAAGTGGCTGTATAAGTTTGCACTCCCACCAGTAATGCAGGAGTGTTCCCCTTGCTCCACATCCTCTCCAGCAGGAGCTGTCATTTGTGATTTTGATCTTAGCCATTCTTGAAGGTGTAAGATGGAATCTCAGAGTAGTTTTGATTTGCATTTCCCTGATGGTGAAAGATGTTGAACATTTCTTTAAGATTAAGGTTTCTCTGACATTTGAGGTTCTTCTGTTGAGAATTCTCTGTTTAGGTCTGTACCCCTTTTTTAATTGGATTATTTGATTTTTGATATCTAGTTTATTAAGTTCTTTGTATGTTTTGGAGATTGGCCCTCTGTTCAACGTGGGGATGGTGAAGATCTTTTCCCATTCTGTAGGCTCTCATTCTGGCCTATTGTCAGTGACCTTTGCCTTACAGAAACCTTTCAGTTTCAGAAGGTCCCATTTATTGTCAGTCTTAGTATCTATGCTACTAGTGTTCTATTCAGGAAGATGTCTCTTGTGCCAATGCATTCAAGGCTATTTCCCACTTTCTTTTCTATCAAGTTCAGTGTATCTGGTTTTATGTTTAAGGTCTTTGATCCACTTGTACTTGAATTTTGTGCGGGGTAATAGATATGGAACTATTTGCAATCGTCTACATGCTGACATCCAGTTATGCCAGCACCATTTGTTGAAGAGGCTTTCTTTTCCAATGTATAATTTTGACTTCTTTGTCAAAAATCAGGTTCTATAGGTGTGTGGATTATGTCTGATTCCATTGATCCACCTGTCTGTTTTTATGCCAAAGCCATGCTGTTTTTATTACTATAACTCTGATCAGGGATGGTGATATTTCTGGCAGTTCTTTTATTGTACAGGATTATTTTAGCTATCCTTGGTTTTGTTTTATGAAGTTGAGTATTGTTCTTTCAAGGTCTGTAAAGAATTATATTGGAATTTTGATGGGGATTGTATTGAATCTGTAGATTGCTTTTGGTAGGATGGCCAGTTTTACTATGTTAATCATACTGATCCATGAGCTTTGGAGGTCTTTCCATCTTCTGATATCTTCTATGATTTCTTTCTTCAAAGATTTGAAGTTCTTGTCATACAAGTCTTTCACTTGCTTGGTAAGAGTTATCCCAAGATATTTAATACTGTTTGCGACTATTGTGAAGGGTGTTGCTTACCTAATTTCTTTCTCAGCCTTTTTATTGTTTGTATATAAGAGGGCTGCTGATTTTTTTTTTGTTAGTTATCCATCCACTTTTCTAAAGGTGTTTATCAACTGTAGAAGTTCTCTGGTGGAATTTTTGGGGTCACTTACGTATATTATCATGCCATCTGCAAATAGTGATACTTTGATTTCTTTTCCAATTTGTATCCCCTTGACCTCCTTCTGTTGTCTTATTGCTCTAGCTAAGACTTCAAGTACTACACTGAATAGATATGGAGAGAGTGGACAGCCTTATCTTGTCCCTGATTTTAGTGGAATTACTTGAGTTTCTCTCCATTTAATTTGATGTCAGCTTGCTGCATATTGCTTTTATTTTGTTTAGGTATGTTCCTTGTATCCCTGATCTCTCCGAGACTTTTATGAAGAGATGTTGGATTTTGTCAAAGGCGTTTCCAGCATTTAATGAGATGATTCTGTTTTTTTTTTCAGTTTGTTTATATGGTGGATTACATTTACAGATTTTCGTATGTTGAACCATCCCTGCATCTCTGGGATGAAGCCCACTTGAATATGGTGGATGATCTTTTTGATGTTATTGGATTCAGTTTACCAGTAATTTGTTGAGTATTTTTGCATCAGTGCTCATGAGGGATATTGGTCTGTCTGTAATTGTCTTTCTTTGTTGAGTCTTTGTGTGGTTTGGGTATCAAGGTAACTGTGGCCTCATAAAAAAGAATTTGGCAATATTTCTTCTGTTTCTATTTTGCAGAATAATTTGAGGTGTATTGGTATCAGCCATTCTTTGAAAGTCTGGTAGAATTCTACACTAAAACTCTTTAACCCTGGGCTTTTTTTTTTTTTTTTTTTTTTTTTTTGCTAGGAGACTTTTAATGACTCTGTCTATTTCCTTAGGGGTTATAGATCTATTTAAATTGATTATATGATTTTGATTTAATTTTGGTATGTGGTATCTATCAAGAAATTTGTCCATTTCTTTTAGATTTTCCAATTTTGTGGAGTACAGATTTTTGAAATATGACCTAATGATAATCTGAATTTCCTCAGTGTCTGTTGTTATATCCCCCTTTTCATTTCTGATTTTGTTAATTTGGATAGTCTCTCCCTGCTTTTAGTTAATGTGGATAAGGGTTTGTCTATCTTGTTGATTTTCTTAAAGAACCAAATCTTTCTTTCATTGATTCCTTGTATTGTTCTCTTTGTTTCTATTTTTATTGATTTCACCCCTCAGTTTGATTATTTTCTGTTGTCTACTCCTCTTGGGTGTGTTTGCTTCTTTTTGTTCTAGAGTTTTCAGGTGTGCTGGTAAGTTGCTAGTATGAGATTTCTCCAAATTCTTTATGCAGGCACTTAATGCTATGAACTTTCCTCTTAGCACTGTTTTTATAGTGTCCCATAAGTTTGAGCATGTTGTGCATTCATTTCCATTGAGTTCTAGGAAGTCTTCACTTTCTTCTTTTATTTCTGCCTTAACCGAGTAATCATTCAGTAGAGAGTTGTTCAGTTTCTGTGAGTCTTTGGCTTTCTGTAGCTTGTGTTGTTGTTAAACTCCAACTTTAATCCATGGTGATCTGATAAAATACTATAACTTCTGTTTTGATGTCCTTTTTGTCACATCCTTGCATGGCTCACATCCTCGGAACCCTGACTGGGGCAATGAAGAAATGGAGAAAAGACAGACATACTCACTAAACAGCTGAGATCAGGTTGTCTGGGCTCTCTGATGTAGGAGCTGCAGCCCCCAGAAGCTCAGTGTGTTAATTATAAATATTCATATATATAATATATAGTTATTGTATATAGAGATGCAGGGCTATTGCATAGAGCTGAATAAAGAGTCAGGTTTAGCTCATCTCAGTAGGCGCCATCTCTGTAGAGAAGCAGTTCAGGCCTTAAACATCAGCAGGGGAGACAGTGGAAGGGGTCTTGAGGAGCTATGGTGGACATTATCTGCACATACTGTCAACAACTTGGACTGGAAGGGGAGGCTTTGTCATTTCACTGAGCCTCACTCATGGAAGGCTTTGCCACACCCATGGGGCTGAGACATTAGAGACCTTGACATGGCCATGGCCATGTCAACACAACAATGCACTCAGGACTTCATTTGGTCCCTACACATTTTCTAACTTCTTTCCTGTCCTTCTCCTGTGCTCTTACAAGGCTATTGTGACCACTATTCCATTCTGTTCCTTCAGGAGATCAGCATTTTAGTTTCAAAAAATGGGTGAAAACATGATTGCTATCTATGCTTGGCTTGCTCTACTGTGTGAGTCCAGCTCTGAACTATCAAAGGGTTCTTGGTGAGAGGAGAGAGGAATGAGGAAACATTAGATAGAAATATGGATGGAGACAGAGAGAAATGACAGAGACACAGGATAGCTTCGGGAGGGCCCTGGGTCAATACCCAGTTGCCTTGTCCTTTATTTTAATGGGCTTTTTATACACTACCAAGGGGCGAGGTAAAGACCTCTCCCTTTCAAGGTCAAAGCACAATGTACAGCCAAGCATAGACCCTTCAAAACACCTGGTAACCATGTCCCTGGCCAAATCATCCCATTATGAAGCCCTGCTGGGTAAAGAAAGCTCAGATTCTCTGTCCTTGAGTAAAGTCTTATTAGGGAGCCTCTGTGAGCCCCCCACCCTTTGTTTAACATAATGGTCTCTGGTTTCATCTGTGCTGCTAAAAATGACAGGATTTTATTTATTTTAAGAGCTGAGTTGATGTACCACAATTTCATTATCCACTCATTCACCCACAAGCACTTGATTCTATAGCTTGGCTGTAGAGAATAGTGCAGCAATCAAGAAGAAGTTTCATGTATCTCTTTGATACAATTATTTCATTTCTTTTCAATATACACCTAGTAGTGAGATTATTGGGTCCCATGGTAGCTCTTACCTCAGGTTTTTGAGGTTATTATGTTTCTTGTGTATCTATTTCTTTGAAGTTGAAAATTTCTCCACTAAGGTTAGAGGAATACTAAGATTCAGTGAGCTAGTTGAATTTTGTTTTGTTGGGGAGGGGGGACATTGTAGGGGCAAAGGGCAGATGCAAAGGGACAAGGAATGAATGGAACCAAGATACATGATGTGAAAAAACACATGGAATAAACAAACAAATGAATGAATGAATGAGTAAAAAAGATCCAGAGCCAGGCGGATCTCTGTGAGTTCGAGGCCAGCCTGGGCTACAGAGGGAGTTCCAGGAAAGGCGCAAAGCTACACAGCGAAACCCTGTCTTGGGGGAAAAAAAAATCCAGCAAGCTATGGCAACTTGTGGGGCCTCAGAAAGTTACAAGATTTACAATAGCTGGGACATAGACTTTCTTACATGGAACTGCTTTTATGCTGAGCGGGAAGCTCTGAGGATGAACATTCCTAATTAATCACCTGTGCTGATGTAGGGTTTTCCTTGAGTCACCCAAGTGACTCGAGTCACCCAAGCCCCTGTAAATAGCCTCAGTAAACTATCGGGTCCACCAAGCTAGACATAGACAAAATCATTTCTTTGGTCTATCACTCGGGTCTGGTATCAGCTGAATAGACATTTGTTCTTATCTCGCCCTAAGCCACATTACAAGGGTCCACTTCAAGTTTATTTCCACATGAGAACATTCTTATCTGTTTCAGGAACTGAGGTCCTGGGAAGACACGGGGACATTTTGGGAAATCTGAGGTAAGCAGCTCTGTGTAGTGACCTCTGGTGGTAGGAGGTAAGATTGCATCAAGACCGAAGGTTACCAAGATGGGATTTGAGGAAAAATAATTTGAGACAAGAGCCCCACCCATTTTCAGGAGGACATTCCCTTAGATGTGACTACAAGCTATTTGGAAATATGCAAAAACTTTACCAAGATCAGAATAAGATACGAGTATCAATGTCTTTCACATTTTTGTTTCTCCAAATTGCACAGCTCCCACTGCAAAATTCAATCTGTTCATCTGCAGGAGAGAAATTAGAAACAATGCAAGTATAAATTAAGCAAAATATATTAATAATTATCAAGGTCAATCCATTTATTATGCCCTGTCACTCATTTGTATAGCAGTTTGCTTTCTGTAGTCCAGAAGAGGTGGAATTGATCTCAACTATTATAAAGAATGACCTCACAGTACTTCATCTTGGTATGTTTCAATATTTCTGTCAAAAATGTAGGTAATGCCCACCAAGAGAGAAAAAAAATTCTGAGAACCACTGTAAATAATTAACTTACAGTTTGAAGAGCTATCAGAAATCAAGGAGGTAGAGAGACCCTGGACTGTGGGATTTAAGGCAAGAAGCTTCCCCTCTCTGAGTTCTTGTCATCCCTTCTGTGGTGATGTATTGAGTACCCTAATAAAATTTGCCTGAAGAGCAGAGAACAGAATAAGCCACTAGCTTAAACAGAGTCCAGGCACTGATGGCATACGCCTTTAATCCTAGCACTTGGGAAGTAGAGATCCATCTGGATCTCTGTGAGTTCAAAGCCACCCTGGACTACATGAGATTGACTCAATCTCGGAGAGAAACAGAGCCAGGCAGTGGTGGCACACACCTTTAATCCCAATACTTTGCAATCACATGCCTTTAATCCCAGCACTTGAGATCTCATGGCTTTGCTTGGGAAGTCACACGCTTTTAATCCCAGCACTAAGAAGAAAGTGATGGCTGGGTGGAGAAAGGTATATAAGGTGTGAGGAGACAGGAAACTGAGGCTTTTTCAGGCTGAGTCCTAGAGGTAAAACATGGCAGTGGCTTGTTCCTTTGTCTCTCTGATTTTTCAGCATTTACCCCAATATCTGGCTCTGGGTTTTTGTTATAAGACCTTTAGAAATTTGAGCAACACCCTTCTGTAGAACAAGACTGTTCAGAGGTGTTAGCTGCAAACTCCTCAGTGCCTCAGATGGTACTGCAAACTCTTCAGTGCCTCAGGTGATAGTTGCAAACTCCTCTGTGCCTCAGGTGATAGCCTCAAACTCTTTAGTGCCTCAGGTGATAGCTGTGAACACTTCAGTACCTCAGGTGTTAGCTTCGAACTCTTCAGTGCCTCAGGTGATAGACACAAACTCTTCAGTGCTTCAGGACAGAGGGCTGAGCTCTCTCAAGTTCACCCAACCAAACACAGCACTGTGAAGAATGACCTGCTGGTGTACAGTAGATATCCCTGAGAAAGGGTTCGCTGGGGTTGCCCAGGAAGCTTTGGGAGGAAGGCCACTCGTCATGGTGCATCTGGCTTCCCCTTTCTTCTCAATTGCTCTCGCCTCTCCCTAACTCCCCTCAAACACTATAAAATATCCAGATACTCTCCAATGTCAGAAAAGTTTCTGGACAGGCTGATGTTGCCAGTTTGTCGTTCGGTGTTAATGTATGCCTCTGCAGATACATATTATGTACCTATTATGTACCAATATGCTTCAATGCCTGCTTCTGTTCCATTTTCTCTGGCTATCCCCAACCAAGCTGCAGCATCCTCGTGGTCTCCTCCTGGAGCGAATACAGTCTGTCTTTTGAGCATCTTCCCAAACAGATGCAGCCTGTTCTTTGCACACTTTGAGAACCTGACTTCCAGGAAGATTCATTTATACTTCATTTAGTGGCATGTCGACTCCCACTGGCGCTAGCCTGACTCCCACTGTGTCTTCACCTGAAAGACTTGTTACTAGGGCCTCATTCAGTGTCATCTCCTCCCAGAGGCCTTTTCCAAACAGTCTGAACTTGAAATCTCCTCCACTGATAATTCTCTAATGCTTTTTAATTTCTACATAGCATCTATGACTGCAGTTTCTACATTCGCATATTTATTTTCTGATTTCTCGTTTTTTTCCTCTTGAGAATTGAATCTAGACCAGAGCTGTGTACATTGTCAGGACTAATCACCGTTGTCAAATGAATCTTACACAGTCCTTGTTGCTTGTTGTTGAGTCACAGGGGACACATTCATTTCTTTGTCTCCTGTGATCATATTCAACAGTTTTAGCCCTCATCTGTACCTACCCGGTACACATCAGGAGTGTTTCAGATGTCTGATGAAGGGACAAATGAATTATCGGTAAGACTCTTTCTATTTTGGTGTTCCCTGGTTTTAAAGATTCTTGTGTGGATGGAGAGGGAGCTTTCCTGGCATCTTTGAAAATGTTTCTCCAGGGGAAAATATCTTCTTTGGGGTAGTGAAGGTCTGTGGCCAGGAGTAATAGCTAAAGTGTGTAACAACTGCTGTGGTAGTGTCCACCTCAAGCTCTCCCATTGCCATAGACCAGAGCTGGGTGCTGGGACAGACATGAAGTCTTTCAGTGCCTGGAGTCTAGGATGCCCTAGAGCAAATTGAGAGAAACCATTTTTGCCATGACTTAGAAGTATGTTTAAATATCGGTGACTACTTCTGTCTTTATCCTAGACCTTAGTCCAGCATGCTGTAAAGACTCGGAGAGCACTGGGTAGCATGGAAATGATTCTTATTCTTCCCTTCCTTCTTACTCCAGGGTATTTGAGTTGGCCTAATCCAAATCTGCACACTGTGTGCTGAATGTGTTCAGTGAGAGACCAAATCATGATCTTTCAACTCTCTGTGCTCTGTTTCTACTCCAGCACATATGACCTTGCTACTGGACTTCTTAAAGACAGCCAACCTGACCAGTATGACTCCCAGTGGCCCAAAGTGAAATATTTTTAATGCAGTCATTAGAGAAAGTGGCTTCCTTTAAGCAGTTTTCAGACGAATGAGAGGGTTCCTCAGAGAAACTCTCTAGTAAGTTATTGGCCAGCAAACCCAAGGCTCCTCCATACTCAGATAAAATACTGGATAGAGAGGTGGTTGAGTGTAATGAATCTAAATCACCACCACTGTGCCGAACTCCCCTAGAGATTGGGCCTGGATACAGGATCCCAGAGCAACAGAGAAGACTGACTTGATTCATGTATTTATTTTGCTTGTTGACAGGGTCTCTAGCTGATGCTGGCCTTGAACTCCTTGTGAAGTAGTGGTAGTTTAAATGTAATTGGCCCTGATAATCTCTCAAGGAGTGGCATTATAAGGAGGTGTGGCTTTGTTGGAGTGGGTATGGCATTGTTGAAGGAAGTGTGTCACTGTGGGGGCAGGCTTTGAGGTTTCCTATGCTCAAGATACTGCTGGTGTTTCAGTAGACTTCCTGTTACCTGCAAGATGTAGGACTCTCAGCTACCTCTTCAGTACCATGTCTGCCTGCACACTGCCATGCTCCCCTCCACGAAACTGTAAGTGAGCCACCCCAATTAAATGTTTTCATTTGTAAGAGTTGCTGTGGTCATGGTGTCTTTTTACAGCAATAGACACCCTAACTAAGACAGTAGCTGAGAACAACCTTGAACTTCTGAACACCTAGCCTCCACCTTCTGAGTTCTGGGATTATACACACAAGCCAGCATGCCCATTTATACAGTAAGAGTTTTGTCTATGCTAGGCAAGCACTCCATTAATTGAGCTATGTCCCCAGCTCCAGGCCTTACTTTAAACATGGCTCACCAAGTCCTTGTACCATCTGGTTCCTTACTCTTTTTTTTTTTGTCTCTAGCCTGACAATGAAGAAAAATTAAAAAGAAAGTTGTTAAGTTTGATAAGAACTACTTATTGCTTTTTGGGTTTTAGTTAATCTGGCACAGCCATATCTGAAAGACTGGCAGAAGTCATAAAGCCAGCACAGCTGCTTGACAAAGATCCAGCAAAGCTGAGCCACATGATGGCTGCCGTGCCACCTTTGGTTTTTATCTCCACCTGTTACATACTTGGGGCATTTTTAATATTTGTATAATTTGAGGATATTGGATTGATGGGAAATTCCTTCTGAATCATTTATGTCTTCTCCCAGGAATGCTGCTTCTAAGCTTATCCAGGAAAGTCCTGAACATACTATCCACCACCACCCCCCACTTTGAGGGAGATATCCTTATCTTCTTGAAGGTCTTCCTTACGCCTTGGAGGCTGTGACACATAAAGAAGCCAGAGGTCTCTTTATGAGGCTATGAGACATTCTTGAAACATTTGTCCCTCTACTTATGCAGGAACAAGATATTCAAAACAAAGTAAAATTAAAAAGGTCAACAAGATTTGGTGGGCTAGAGGAATTGTCCACAGTTCAGATTACAAGGTTCTTCCCACTGTACACTCAGACAATTATGTAGCATACAACTCTACCCTACATAGAGACATATTGATGAGCAAATTGTGGAGTAGAAAGATGATGAAAGTATGAGGTGTCAGGACCTCCCTCTCTTGTAAGTTAGCTCATGTAGAGTCACTATAAAGTCATATGACCAAGGAATAACAGAATGCCAGGATTAGACATATAGACAAGTTCTATAAGGATATAAATGTGAACATTGATTGTAATTACTGCAGCTTTAGCCTGAGAATTTTTCCTGGGTACTCTGACCACTAAGAGTTAATAATACATTGCTTGAGACATGGCAAAATGCCCAGGGTAGTTGAAGATTTTTGTTTTGGTCTAGTGTCCTTGAAGCAACCAAAACAACCAGCCTGAGCACAGGCTGTCATATGCCTCTAGATTCTCAAAAATTGGGTTATGGGGTTTATGAGTAAGAATGATAACTCTGTTTATTAATGATGTCAAAACTTGAGGAGAAGTGATTGGAAATGATAATTCTGTTCTGACATAGTTTATTAATGATGACTAAAAGATAAGCAAAAGGAAGTGAAACATATGTCCCAAAACAAAATGATATGATCTATGTTTTGGAACATCATGAATGTATCCCTGCTAACTAAATTCTGTATAAATAAAGAAACACTCTGGCTGCTAGTCAGTCAGGCTGCAAGATTCTCCTGACCACCATGGCCTGGCTCACTTCCTTCTCCTGCCAACTCCTTACACCCTCTGCAGGACTCATCCACTGCCGGAGAATGGCTCCCGGCATTAATCCAGTGATTACATTCATGCCAGACAAAGCACTCCTTGTTGCCTTTGCCTAAATTAACCTGAAAGAAGAGCTTCTTTTTTCCCATTTGACTTGCAATAGGTATGGAGCCCTAGCTTTTGGTAGTCTGTCAACACCACCCTCTGTGTCCTTACTCGTCTGTGACAGATTCCAGCATCCACCTAGAACACCAGCATTGGATTCCAGGTAACAAGGTGACTGCTTGCATTGCTCACGGGCAGACTTTTCCATACTAAGATGGGCCATTTTCATTTGTCAAAGAGGACCCATGCAGACTGACACGCTATGACAGAATTAGAAGGAAAGAAGAGATGGGTCAAGGCTGGAGCATGAGTGAAGACACAGGATGCGTGCAAGGAGGATGGCCACTGTCCTCAGGACTGATAAGAGCATCCGGCTGAAGGCAGCCGCAGTGTGAGCACAAGATGCACTCTGGGCAGAAGAAAACCTTCAGGGGAACCTAACTAAAACTCTTTAACTTAAAGATCCCGGGAGTAATGCACACCAGCTGTCCGGTAAAGCAAACTCCCAGTTGGCATAGTTTCTTTAGGAAGAGGCAGTGGTGCCCCTCCTTGCCTTCTCTTTCTCTGAATGAGAAAACACCTAAGTGTATTCTTTGGTTCTTAGGAGGTGGGATGGTTTCATGAGGTGGGTCTGGAGCAGGTTCATACAACCACCTTGTCCCCATCAAGTCTGTGAAATGGGTCACTACCCCATCTTTATTGAATCTCTAACCATATTACAGTCATCATCTAAATCTCAGCTTCTTATATTGTGGTTCATAAACCCCATGAGTTTAATAACTAAATATAGAGTAGGAGAAATTGAATGCAGTGACTAAAAATTAAAGTCAAACACATAATGAGTTCAAGGCATTTCTGTAGCACTCACCTCTGGTTATTGCGTGGCTTCACTGCCCTCTTGGTTCTGAACACACAGGATACTGTGCTGTCCTGTCTGTCACACAAACACTGCCTTGGGCTCAGAGCTGAGACTACTGTGAATTATGAATTGCTACAGAAATGTACAGTAAGAGTGTAGTTACAGAAAACAAGGGCAATAGGTTTCTATAGTCATTTCTCAGCATGTGCATATCAAATCACAGTGGCTTTAGACTGTGTTGCATTATTGGCATGCTTGATTTTTAAAACTGCTGTTTGAGTTGCTGATTTGAGTTTCATATTATTCAATAAATTTGGCCATGAGATTAAGATTTTTCAGCAATTTCAGAATGGCCCATAACACACTTCTTCCAGTTTGTACTATGTATTTAAACAAAATGATAATATTCAGAATTATAAAACCAAAATATCACTTAATTCTGGAAAGTTTTGAAGATGCGCTTTATCCTGTAGCATCAAATATTCAGCCAGGATTAACTCTTTCTTGTATATTTAAAAATCACATCTAACTCATTAATATGCAAAACTGTTCATTTTTAATAAAGGTTAAAATGTATTTTTATCAATAAGTCATTTAAAAATAATTTTATAATTTGTTTTCATTAAATGTTTGATTTACATACCCATATATACCTTTGTAGTCAAGGTCACATAAAAATGTCTTGTGCTGCATAAAGGGATTGCAAATGAAAGCTTAAGAAGCCCTGATATAAGTCATAGGTCAGCAAACTAGAAACTGCCGGTAGAATCTTGCCCATTGCCTTTTGCCTTTGTTTTTAAATGATAGGTAGTGGCACACACTCACATCCATTTCGGTATTTTCTGAGGCTCCTTTCACCCTACAAGGACAAAGCTGAGCACCTGTGTCACAGAGAAAATGACCAGCAGAGTCCGAGACACTTACTGCCTCGTCCCTAACAATAGCAGTTTGTAGAACTCGGCCGTGCATAAAAGTTCATTTCACTGGTGATTTGTCTGTCCTTGTCAGTAGAAGGGCTTTGGCCTGTGGCATTAGAGAGATAGGGTCTTGAGAGAGCAGAGTCTAATCCATTGCAGACACCAAGTAGAAAAAAGCAAGGTGATTGTCCAAGATTAGTTAATAGTGGAACTGGGGTTAGGACCGTGTCCCTAAGTGATCTTCCTAGGCTCTCATACTTATTCACAGAATAAGTTATTTTCTCAACTAAGTCGTAATTTAATTTTGTCAAAGAAGCTCTCCAGGATAAATTTTGGCTCCGATCAAATAGACTAAAAATCTCAAGAGGATGAATGACAGATCTTTTAAAATCTGCGCCAGGGTTTTTTTTTTTTTTTTTTTTTTTTAATATTGATAGAGAAAGCTCACAATGAGCTGGAAGCAGTCTACACCAGAGCTCCCAAATGACTGCAGCTTGGTTTGGGGGTCATCTTTGCCGTCACTTAGTAGTTAGAGGAAAGAGGTTCATAACAACCAAACAAGTGGGTGGAAATTAGGTTTAAAAGTTGGCCAAGAAACTTCTGGAAAATGTCCAGAATTGGTACAAATGTGAATAGGAGGAGATGAGTCAATTCCTGGGATCTCTATAGTTTCTTAGGTATATGCATCTGGGGGGAATTGGCCGTGGATTCTAGGAAGCAGTCAAAGGGAATGGTGGAGTCACTGACTTGGGCTAAGGGAAAGACTAGGGTCCCGTTCTTACAGCCATTCCTGAATCAAACCACAGGAGGCACTTGGCTCACACCTTCTCATTCCTTCAGCTTTCTCTCACTACCCAGCCCTGAATGTCTGCCAAAATGAACTACTCAGTTTCCTGAGATACCTGTGCACGTTTTCCAGGGGTCAAAGGTAATAGCATGAACTGCATTATTCTCTGGGATCAAGTTCTAGGTTGCTATTTATCATCTGTGTAGCCTTAAACAAGATTCCTAATCTCTCTGTGACTCTGCTTCTGCTTAATGAGAAGACTAATGTTACCTCCTGACAGGCCCGTGGCATTTCAAGGAGCTTATGCAAGTCACATTGTAGCTGGAGAATTTTCTCTCCGGGTCCCGCCAAACCCCGGCAGTCCGACAGCCCACTTATAAAACAAACACACAGACACTTATATAATTTAAACTGTTTGGCCTAATGGCTCAGGCTTCTAGCTATCTAGTTCTTACATCTTAAATTAATCCATTCTATAAATCTATACCTTGCCATGTGGCTTGTGGCTTACTGGCATCTTCACATGCTGCTTGTCATGGCGGCGGCTGGCAGTCTTTCCCTCCTCAGCCTTCCACTTCCCAGAATTCTCTCAATTCTCCTCTCTGTTAGTCCCGCCTATACTTCCTGCCTGGCCACTGGCCAATCAGTGTTTTATTTATTGACCAATCAGAGCAATTTGACATACAGACCATCCCACAGCATCACATGCTAAAGACATACCTTTGATGCCTCCTAGATGTTGCACAAGCTGTTTTTAATTTGATGCACCCTTGGGCCATCACCCAGGTGAGAAAGGAACTCTCCCCATCCTGTGCATCTGCTCCCACGTAAGGCTGTGTTATGTTTCTTGTCTCTGGATGTTATTCCATTTGAAGGCTTTGTATCCCATTTTCTGATTATCACATTAGATTAAGTTCTTTTAGAGCAAGAATTTGATCTTTAGCATCTCAGTATTCAGTGCATGTTTAACACAGACCACCACTTGAAGTTTGGGTTTTTAAATGAATGTGGAATGCATGAAAGAATCAATACATGCCCAAATCAATATGGGACGAATTAATAAGTAAACAATGGATGTCTCAGGCTTATCTTTCATCTAGTCACACCTGAGGTAGGATCAATGACATTTATCTGCCTGACTTGAAGTATACTAAGAAGTCCCTTCTACAGAACTTTCAGTTTCATCTTTTACACACACAAAATAAGACCTGGCTGTGTAGGTCTTGTACAGGGAACACAGCTCCCATGAGTCCATGAGCATGAAGCCCCTATTATAAACCAGTCCTCCCCACCTCTGGTTTTTACAGTTGCCACTCAGCATTATATCGTGAGTCAGGGAGAGGTTCTTGAGTCCACATTCCTAGCTGGGATTCTATTGGCAGTTGGGAGAGGAAAAGTCAAATTTCTTCAGGGGTGTGGTCCCTGGCAAGTTTCCCATGCTACGGTAGATGACCCTACACCTCTATGTATATGGGCAGCACTAATCGGACTCAGTGGGTTATAAAAATTAAAAAGTTGAGGCTAGGCGGTGGTGGGTGCATGCCAGGCAGATCTCTGTGAGTTTGGGGCCAGCCTGGTCTAGAAAGCGAGATCCAGGACGGGCACCAAAACTACACGGAGAAACCCTGTCTTGAAAAACTAAAAAAAAAAAAAAAAAAAAAAAAATTAAAAAGTTGAAAAAAGGACATGAAATTAGAAGGGAGTAATGGGGGCAAACCCAGGAGAAGCTGGAGGTGGGGAGTGGGGTGACTATGATCCAAATATATTGTATACATTTTTTTTTGTCACCATTATCTCCAAAAAGCCAATAACTGCAAAATGCCCAATTGGAAATTTGACACTCTGAAATATCTCCTTCTGGATAATGTTAGGATCCAGGGAGTCCTGATAAGAAGATCAACATACTAACCTCCCCTGATATTTACAACCTTCAGACTGTAGGGAACAGATCTGCATATGGAATTTGCAAGTGTTACATCTCTGAGGGGAAAGGTATCCTGGCAGTCAGGAGCCAAGGCATACCACAAAGTCACACCACATAACAAACCTCACACAAGAGATTTTTTTGGGAAAGACACAGGAGGGTGGCTGCCTCTGTCCCGAGAGAAGCAGAAAAGAACTGAGCAGGAGGCAGGCTTATACACAGTTTCTGGGCAGAGGGTGGACGAAGCTTTCCAGGATGGCTTGAGATTGGAAGGATTTTGTGGCCTGATCTGTGGCTTTTTAAAAATTCTGTAGGGCAGGGCCTGGCCACTCTCCCACCTTGGAAGTCTGGGGGCAGGACTTAGCCCATCTCACCTTGAGGGGTTCTCAGAATCTTCCACTCCAAAAGTTCCCTGTTCTATCCTATAAATCCTCAAGCCTTCCTGCACCTGGGCACACAGTATCTACTCTCACAGAGAGGCCTCTGACCGTTCATTCTTCTCGTTAAAGGACAGCCTACTTCTGCAGAGGTCTGGCTCCTCTTTCTTTTCTCTTCATATTGCCTCGATCAATCCCAATCTGTAGTGCTTATTTTATGCATAGTACCCCAAAGGCTCTGAGGTGTCCACCTGTTAACAAAGATGAAGGTCCTTGCTGTGTTTCTTGGGGCAGGACACCAGACTGATACAGCTAGAGATACATGTTTATCAGTGGAGCTCCCAAACCATCCCGTTGAACAGGTGCGTCTTCTCAGATGGGAATTCTGCTGTGAAGAACTGTAAGTTGAATTGCATGATGGGAGGCACCAGGGAGTCTGCTCTTCCTCTTGGTGTTTCCACCCTCCTCAGTCATCTCTACTGTGAAGACTTCTCTAGGTTCTTCTTCTCAACAGTGAGAAACTGAGAGACCACAGCATGGACCAGAGGCCAGCTGGGGAGGGTTTTGTTTCCTGCCCTGTCACTGATCAGTCATCCTGGGAAAATCTCTGAGGCTTGATGCCCTCTTTTAGAAACATCAAAGATGAAATCATTGAAAGATTCCACAGATTCCAAAACTAAAGTTTCCCCACTGCCATCAATAACTATGTATTATTACACGAATAAGAGCAATAACAATACTTCTAGTCAAACACTTTAGAAGTTAGGTGTGATTATGCAATTATTCGTTAATAGGTTCACAGGGATTTCATCACACAACCAATAGAGAAAGAGGATCCTAGGAAGGAGTGGCACTGGACAAGTTATAACTAGTGAAGAAGAACGTTAAGTTGGGAACACGAGTGTCTATACTAGAGGAATCTGAGTCAGGGGAAACACTGACACCATTGGATATCTGAAAGGAAGTAGAGATGCTGTCATCTCCAAAGTCTGGCACAGTTTTTCTGGGACTTGGCTTACCATGGACAACTTACCATTGTACTGGACACTGTGGTTTATGATTTTTTTTTTTTAGCCAAACACCACAGTGACCTTGAGGGCCTCAAAAAGTCAGTCCCAACCCCCAGTTAAGGGAAGAAAAGATCAGGAAAGAGTAAAGTAAGTGGAGCCTTCCCTGCAAGGCTAGAAAGTCCAAGAGACTAGTGAAACCTTGCCATGCTTCAGGGTTCAGGTCAATGTTGCAATCTTCTAATTAAGATAACATGTTGAGGATCAAAATACTGGAACGTCACAACTGGGAATAGAAATATCATAGCCCAACAACATTCACCCCAGAGATGAAGAAACGAAAATAACTTGTCCAACAATCATGCATCAACCTTAAGTCAAAGCCATAACCCAAACCAACTTACCTCAAAACTGTGCATATTAAGGAGCCTTGCAACTTCAAGTATATATTCTCCCATGAGGCACCAGCAGGGGTCCCTTATGAAAAAGGAAATACCAATTGTTCTACTTGTAGCCACTTGTTCCCTGAAGATTCCAGTGTTTATCTGCAGGTTGCCACTACCTAATACGCAGGGCATTATAGGTGTAAGGTGGAAAGAACAGAACGCTGGAGATGGCAAATATGGTGGACAATCAGATGATACTGGGAAGCCACTGGGCCAAGTTTCTAGGACCCTGCTTAGGGCAGGACCAAGTTTTCAAAACTCCTGACCAGCACTGGTCTTAGCACTTCCTCCCTGGCTATTTTTTGGGGATTCAGTGATATGTGGTACAGCCAGAAGCGTTTCTCTCTAGCCTCCTTGTCAGTTCCTGCCTCCAGGCTTCTGCCTTGAATTCCTGCCCTGACTCCCCCTCATGATGGATTGAAAGCTGTAAGGTTCAATAAACCTTTTCCTCCCCAAGTTGCTGTTAGCCATGGCCTTTAATCACAGGAATAGAAAGCAAACTAAGGCATCCCTTTCTCATCCAGCTCATCTCTGCCTACAAAGTGGGGCTCATCACAATGCCGGGTATTGCATTGTTTAGTTTGGGGATATCTGCATATATATGCTCTCCCTTGAATCTTAAGAGCTGGAATCCAGTGGACTAAAGTGTCTTCGTTCCTTACCTCCAGCGTTATCTAACTAGAATTTAGATTACAGTACAATCTACAATCTGCCAGTAAGTTTATGCTCACATAGGAAATAGAAGGTGGACAAGATCAAAGCCATCCTTCTCAAGGGCACAGGATGAGATTCCATGCAAACATGAGGCTCTGTAATGGTTTCCTGAAACTCACCTGCTTCAGGTTCATAAAGTTAACTGACTTCCAGATGCTAAAGAGTCCAAACGTTTTATGACTTAAAAGCTGGTGACATTCTTCCTGACTTCCTCTTGAGCCTTCTCAATGATTTTGTAAAGCATGCTTCTCAGCTTTCTACCCCTATTGCTTGAAAGACTTTGAGTGGTTGTAGTCGGCTGATAGTGAAGCATGTCTGCCATCAACCACTGTGTGATATTGGGCCAGAGACTTTGGGATGCACTCTGTTAAATGGCAGTGTCAAGCTTGGAGGAGAGGACCTGGGAGTGTCCTTCTAATGATAAGATCTGTAGCCTTCCATAAGTTTACCTTATTCCTCAAAGGTTGTGAGCAAGGAAGAGGATAAGGGAAAATGCATCTTGCAGTTAGGGGATGTGGTCCTCTGAGAAGGTACAGAGGTTTTTGGGGTTTGTTGCTGTTGTTTGTTGTTGTTGTTGTTGTTGTTGTTTGTTAGCTGAACTGCATTCAGGTCCTGCTAACAGGACGGAGTGGAGAGGCTACCCAGCTGCTGCTAGGCTTCTCTCACAGAAAGAAGACTGGTCATCCTGCCACTCCTTTGTGAAAGTGGCTCTTACCCAGAATATCAAGAAAAATTCACATTTATTGGCCCTTCTTAAAAGGGGACCCAGTTGACTCTTACTACTCTAAAAATCTGTACTTCCTCTTACCTCCTGACTAAAAGAAACATCAATGTGGGTGAAGGCTTTGTCCCAGAAGCTCTGAGGGAGGTTGCACCCCACCATGATGCTAGTTTGTTGCCGTTAACATCATCTGCTTTGCTCCGTAAGAGTTAAGATAGCCGCCTCAGTGCCCCGTGGACATCCCATCAGCTCCAGAACTTGTGTGGGCCCAAGTTATTTCCAAAAGCCACAGGCATACACACCATTTTGCCCAAGAGCTTTCTCTGCAGACAATCTGCTATCTGCTCCTGTGCAAGGAAGGCCAGACAGGCCAGAGGACTGAGACCCTCAGCCAACAATTGGCAAAGTGGTATATGACAAACCCCGGTACCCTTGCTTCCGGATGAGGCAATGCAGTGGAGATCCGTATTTGTTCATACCGTTTATTCAGAGTTTACTCATGCAACTAAAGTCAGGTGGCCCACAGCAGTGACTGACTTGAGTTTCTGGCTCTTTACCAGATGTCTTCTAGTTCCCCAGTCCCTTGTTCCAAATTAGGCACCTACTGTTGGATTCCTGCCTCAGGCTCTGCTCCGAGCTAACTCAAGTCAGGTACAGTTAGTTTATCACATGCTTTTCCTCAGTGATTTGCAGTCAGAGAACTGAGATGGTGAGAGGAATTACAGGTAAAAAGAGAGTGTTATGGAGAGAAAGTTGAAATCAGCCTTTGTCAAGGGCTATAGCAAACAGCATAATGGCCCCAAGGAAATAAGGATGATCTATAAGAATAGGGAGCAGAATGCAAAAAATGAGCCATGCTTTCGGTGTCTTCACATACAGAGTAGAGCCTTCCACGTAGCAGGGACTCGGGGAATGTAAAAAGGTGTGCAGATCTACCCTGGGGTCAGACTTCAGTCTTCACTTATTGATTCAACCCTGCAGTGTGTTCACTCAACAGTTAAAATCACTTACTTCTTGCTTGTGCTAGACCAGTTGTTTGAGAGGGGCTGAGGAGGAAAGGTAAAGGAGGCATAGGATCTGGAGCTAAGAAGATTCCAGCCAAAAGGCCCCAAATGAATGTCCCTCCTGGTACCTAGTACACCTCCTAACTGAGGCTCACTCGCCTGGGGGCTCTGTAAGGAGATCTTTGCTTGGCTCTGGAAGAGGTCGGCTGCACACTGTATTTTGCTCATTCCAAGCAAACAAGCAGTAATGTAATGGCAGGAAGCCTCGTAAAATGGTTATTTCTATTCCCGGACTGCTCCGGGGTTCCATCTAATTTATAAACATTGTTTTATGAAAAATTGAGATCATTCTTGGAAGTGCCCACAGAGAGTGACCTTTGCTTGTTTTGGTACTGTGTTTGTGTGTGAGCGCGTACACTGCTGTTGTTGCTAAGGAGGCAGTAGCCAGCTCTGGGTAATGGCTGCCTTTCCATTCTGCACATTTCCTTCTTCATGGGTGTATGTGGGGGGCAAACTGGAAACTTCTCACCCCAAACCTAGTGCTCCCCACAAAGACAGAAATGGAATAAGGTTATGAAGGCAGCTGCTGAATGTCTGAAGCAGGCTGGCCTTACCCACAATATATGAAAGAAGAGTTCAGGGCTTCCAAACGTAGAAATCTTGCAGTTCTTCATCAGTTTTTTTTCTTCTTCTTCTGAGAATTGGGCCACTGGTACCAAGCTGTCTGGTAGGATTTGCATCAAATTCTAGAACTTGGAGCTGCTAATAAGTGTGCAGGGGAGGGGTAGAGGAGTGAGTCTGAGATGGGAGAAAGCAGAGATCAAGTTTAAATCAATTGTGGGAGTGCCTGATCCCTCCTAAAACTGAGGAACAATTGGAACAATATGACCCAGAAATAAAAATCACGAGCAGGGCTCACCTTTCAGCTCTGCCTCTTTGCTGGCTGGGTGGCCCTGAATCCATAACTTAACCTCTGTGTACCACGATTTTCTCAAATGTCAGGAGAACACCTGTATCCACTAAGTCTGCAAACATTCATAATGTGCGTGGGATACATAAAAGTCAGCTTTGGGGGACACTTGGTTCGGCTGCTTCCTTTATATGGAATGTTCTTTCCTCCAATATCTGCCTAGATCACTCCCCCCTTTCATGTGACTTTCTACTCAAATATCACCTCAGTCCTTCAGTCATCCCTGCTCACACTTGTTGTAAAGAGCATCCTTTGTATTTCCCCCGCTCCATCCCTTTCTGGCTCTCTGTGTTAACCTGACATTATATCACACCTGTCTTTTCATGTAACTACTGCAGTTTTACACCTCATCTTCCCTAATTAGAATTGCTATGATAAAAATCCTTTTTTGTGTTTTTGTTGTTAAAGATTTTTTTATATGTATGTATGTATGTGTACTTGCCTGAGTTTATGTATATCACATGCGTCAGGAGCCTGTGGAAGCCAGGAGAGGGCATCAGATCTGCTGGAACTTGAGTTGTATGCAGTTGTGACCCCCTTTGTGGATGCTGGAACCCAAACCTAGGTCCTCTGCAAAAGAAGAGTACTCATAAATGCCAAGTCATCTCTCCAGCCTCAAAGACTGTTCATCATTACACCTCAAGGTCCATAATGATGCCAAACACTACTATGGAGACTAAATATGTAGTCAATAAATTGATGTATATATATATATATATATATATATATATATATATATATATATATAT